>PVLC010035434.1:0-16333 GCA_004027655.1 Graphiurus murinus | reverse complement strand
CTGTCGGACCTGGGACGGCCAACTTCTCCTGCCTTCCCAGTTCTTGAGCCTTTGGATTCATTCAGACTAGGGCCTACCCCATCGCCCCAAGGCCAACTCAGACCTTCACACTTGCACTGAATTACACCACTGGCTTCCATGGTTCCCCAGCCTAAGGTGGCAGGTGGTGGGACTTCTCAGCCTCCATAGCCGGTGGTCCAATTCCTATGACAAATCTCCTCTTGATTGATAGACATATATAGAGAGGTGATATAGGTGAGATATAGATGATATAGATGTCCTATTTCTCTGGAGAATCCAGACTATTACAGTGACTGCCATCTATATAAGCAACTGACCACACACAGGAAACCATCAAAACAGAGTAATAGGCCGAGCATGATGGTGCATGCCTGTAATACCAGTACTTGGGAGGCTGAGACAGGAGGATCGCAGGTTCAAGGCCAGCCTTAGAAATTTAGCAAGGCTCTCAGCAACTTAGCAAGATCCTGTTTCCCAATTTTAAAAAATAGGCCTGGGGGTGTAACTTGGAGGTAAAAGGCCCCTTGGATTCAATCCCAGCAACACACACACACACACACACACACACACACACACACACACTAGTAAATGCAAACCAGCCGATACCTGGAGCACACCTCCACACACAGCTGAGCTGGGAGGAGGAAGTTTGCTACAAGGACCCAGATGGGTGCAGAGCTGACCGGGGCTCGGCTTACTTTCACATTCAAACACCGTGAGAGTTGGCTAAAACAAACTGAGCAGAGGCAACGCTGTTCGAATTACACTCACTCTGGGCAACTGCTTTTCTAAAAATAATGTTAACTTCTGGCGGTCCAACCGGAGGCAGGAAAACACTCAGTTATTCAAAGCCCACAATTTTTGTTGGGAAAGTAGGGGGCACTGGAGAAGAATAATTAACTCAAGGGAGCAGAGTGAGTGTAAAATGTAGCACAGGACCCATTTGCTTGTTAATTAGAAACTGACATGAAGGCAAGCCACCTCACATCTTCCAGCTGCAGTCTCTGGTGGAGGCCAAGAGCCTCCAAGAAATGCTGTGTGCCCTGAAAGGCCATGCTGAGAGCTCTGATGCAGGAGGCCCACCTCTGGGGCTGCAGAGTTGCTGTAAGAGTTTAAGGGAAGAGGAGCCGGCTGTTCTAGGAATCAGATAACAACAGTATTTTCAAATTTCTTTTGGTCTGGGCAGCAGCTGTTCCTCAGCTTTGAAAATAATCATGGTTCTATGTTGGTTTATTGCTCAATTAGATTTCAGCAAGTTTTGTTTTGTTTTGTTTTGTTTTGTTTTGTTTCATACTGCTGAGGATTGGACTCAGGGGCACCTCCAAGCTACACCCCAGCCCTGTTTATTTTTGTTTTGAAACAGGGTATCACTAGGTAGATGAGAGTCTCACTACTTACTGAGGTTGTCCTGGAACCTGTGATCCTCCTGTCTCAGCCTCCCAAGTACTGGGATTACAAGCGTGCACCACCACACTTGGCTTTTTGTCAAGATTTATTGCAATATTATTCACAACCACCAAGACATGGAAACAACCAAAATGTCCTTTGACAGATGAATGGGTAAAGAAAAGCTGGTCTAGACCTACTATGGAATATTACTCAACCTTAAAAAGGAGAAAATCCTGCTATTTGCAACAACATGGGTGACCATAAAAGATGTTCTGCTCAATGAAATAAGCTGGGTCATCTCACTTCTGTGTGAAATCTAAAACAGTCACACTGAGCCAGGCATGGTGGCACACACTTGGAATCTCAGTACTTGGGAGAATGACAGGAGAATTGCCGGTTTGCAGTTAGCCCTAGCAACTTAGTGAGACCCTGTTTCAAAATAAAATAGGACCAGGGATATAGCTCAGAGATAGAATGTCATTAGGTTCAATCCCCAGTACCACAAAAATATATACATACACACATACCAAAATAGCTGCACTGAGAAGCAGAGAGGAGAACGCTGGCTCAGGGGACAGAGAGTGGGAAGAGAAGGGCAATGTTGGTCAAGAGCTACAAAAGTTCAGTTTGGCAAGACTAAAGAGTTCTGAAGGCCTAATGTGCAGCATGGAGACTCTAGCTAACAATACAATACCATATACTTAAAATTGGCTAAGAGACTAAATCTCATGCTAAATATTTTTACAATAATGATAATAATAATAATAATAATAATAATAATAATAATAATAATGTAATAATAGGGGCAATAGTGAACTATGGGAAGTGACGGCATGATTAGAGCCTGGAGAGGGAGGAGGATTTCACAGCGCACACTTGTCTCCAAACCCACCAACTTGCAGATATTCAATGTGTATGGCTTCCTACGTCAGTCACCCTTCAATAAAGTGGTTTTTAGAAAGAAGGCAGAGTTCCTTTGTTTTCATTCAAAACCACTGGGGGTGGCAAAATGCCTTTCTCTGTCCTTCTCTTTCATCATTACTGAGAAAGGAATGAGAACTAACGTCACCGAGCGTGTTCTCCGTGTCATAGGGTCGGACGCTGAGAGGCGTGTCCCCCTGCACAGCGATCCCAGCACCAGGCAGTGGAGGACCCGAGAGGAACGAGCCTGGGGAGCCCGCTGCTTCAGTGGGGAGCAGGGCACCGCTTTCTTCTTTAGCCAATCGCTGTCCCCCAGCCCACATGCCCCCTCGCTGCCTCGCTCTTTGCATCCCTTCTGTTTCTCCAGCTTAGTCTTCTGCAGTCAGCTTCTTCCTCCAACCCCCCTCCTTGCTCCTAGTCCTGAAGCAATAATGCTCAATGAATTATTGCCTGAGGACAAGTGGACTTCCAGTCCTTGCTGCCTTGAACACCCTGCCCCAGAGATAGCCCAAGAGTGGTTACTCCCAGTCCTTCAAACTTCAGCTTCCTGGTTGCCTCCTCGATGGGCCTTCCAGAAGCATCCATGATAACTTAGCAACCACCCCCTCCACCAAGTACCTCACTTCCACTAACGAAATCACTGATGATTTATTGTACTGCTTTTTTACCATCTGCCCTCATTCCTCATCTGGCATGTACCCTCCTCTGGAATAGAGAACTATCTTTTAATTTTTTTTATTATTTATTATATCCTCAGCCTCTAAGACATTACATCCCATAAAGATAGTGCTCAGAGCCAGGCGTGGTGGCGCACGCTTGTAATCCCAACATTTGGGAGGCTGAGACTGGAGGATCCGAGTTCGCGACCAGCCTCAGCTACCTAGTGAGGCACTCCGCAACTTAGTGAGACCCTGTTTCGAAATAAAGAATAAAAATAGGGCCGGGGGTATAGCTCGGAGGTAGAATGCCCCTGAGTTCAATCTCCAGTACCGCAAAAAAAAAAAAAAAAAGATAGTGCTCAGTAATTATAAACTAGCCAGGCATGGCAGTGCACACCTGTAATCCCAGTATTTGAGAGGCTGAGGAAGATTGCAGTTGAGGCCAGCCTCAGCAACTTAGTGAGACCCTGTTTCAAAATAAAAAGTAAAATGGGCTGGGGGTGTAGCTCAGAGGCAGATTGCCCCTGGGTTCAATCCTCAGTGCCAAATCAACATCATCATTGCTAACAATAGTTACCCCAATACTCAGTGGGTACGCTGTTCCTATAAAACAAGCCGTCCACAACATACGCACCTCCAGTGACAAAAACCAGTCAGACAGATGAGCGAGCCGTCACTGTGGAGAGCCAAGAGCAACTTCCCCACCAAATGCTGAGATAAAACAGGCGATAGGACGGAGGCTCCAGGAAAGCAGAACATTTGGAGCACCGAGGGCCACCCGGGAAGTGGAATCGAAAAAAATGAAAGGATAGCAAAGCACATCAGAACAGACCTCGACAGTCTCAAGCATCAGGGGGAGCAGAAAAGAAACCATCCCTGAGGACTGGGCAGCAGAACTCTCAGGCACAAGTCCAGGGGAAACCAAGAACAAGAGGCGCGAGCTCTTGAAGGGGAAACTGGGTTTCCCTGCTGGAACGTGCACCCCAAATTCAAATCTGTACGCCATGCAGCCACCAGCCAACTCCTCCCGATCCACTCTCCAGCCCTAGCCAAACCGGACCTGCTGCTCTGTGCTCTCAAGACACAGGGCAAGTGCCAGTAAGTCATGTAGTAACATGGAAGCTCCTAAAAGGAGAGAGGGTCACTGTGACCAGAAATGCCATCTGCACAGCACGGATGCATCTGCCCGCGACACCCACCATAGAGTGCCATCAGACCAAAATCCTCGATTCTTTGTTCACCATCTGATCCATACTGCACAGGCCATCAAACTCAGAAACACCCCAGTAAAACCTCTCTTGGCTTTTGTTTTCTGTTCAGGGATTTTGTCTCTATTCCTGTTTCTATTCTTGGCATAGGACAATCATTTACATGTGTTGAAAGGAAAGGAAAGGAGGGACATTTTAATGAGGAAAAAAATTCCAAAGCTCAAAACTACCACACAATTCTGTATATGGAATCAACCTAAATGTTCCTCAACAGAGCAATGGATTTTTTTAAATGTGATATGTAAACACAGTAGAATAGTATGCAGCCTTTAAAAGGTATGAAATCCTGTCACTTGTGACAACACGGATGAACCTGGAGGACTTTGTGTTCTGTGAAACGTGCCACATACAGTAAGACGAACACAGCATAGTTTCACTCTTTTGTGGGATCTAAAAAAGTTGATCTTGCAGAAGTTGAGAGTAGAGTGGTAAATTTCCAAAGGCTGGAGAGAGTAGGGGAAAGGGGGTGGAAAAAGATGGTCAGAGCTGGGTGTGGTGGCGCGCACTTGTAATCCCAGTACTTGGGAGGCTGAGACCAGAGGATCTGGGTTTGCAGCCAGCCTCAGCAACTTCGTGAGGCCCTCCACAACTTAGTGAGACCCTGTTTCCAAATAAAGAATTAAAAAAGAGGGCTGGGGGTGTAGCTTGGAGGTAGAATGCCCCTGGGTTCCATCCCCAGTACCTAAAAAAAAGATGGTCAATTCATACTACATTACAGTTAGAAAGAATAAATTCCGATGTTCTATGATATATCAGAATGAATTTAATTAACAGCAGTGCATTATATAACTCAAAATAACTAAGAGAAAGGATTATGAATGTACTCACTATCAACAAATGATAAAAGTTTTTTGCTTTTTTTTTAAAAAGAACTACCACATGAGCTTTGCATGGTATTAGTCTAGATAAGCAAAGTTATGCTGCAGTAACAAGTTAATCTCAAAATCTCAGTGGTTTCTCCTAGTGAGGGTATATTTTTCCCTCATTCTAGACTTCCACAATGGGTTAGTAGGGGTCTCTGCACCACACACTCTTGCAGGGGTGCAAGCCCAGGGAGCTGCCATCTTGTGAGCTGGGGCCTCAATATATAGCTTTCAAGGTCATTACAACAGAATGACCTTGAAACAAGAAAGCCTGGGGACTTCATGTCCACTCACCCTGTTTTGGCCTACAAGGAACACACACCCTTCACTTTAGCTCACAGGTCAGAATTAGTCACATGATCTCAACTCAACTGCAAAGGAGATGGGACATACAGTCTTCTTCCCCTGTGCCCAACAAGAAGAAAATAAAAACAACCCAATAGAGAGCATTGTCTCCACATCAAGAGGAACAAAGGCAGCCATAAATTGTCAGACTAGAATCTAGAACTGCTCTCAGCGGAGCCTGCGGGTGGAGCTACTTCCCCAGATCCCTGAGTCCCCTTGATGAGGCTTTCAGAGAGGGACGAAAGCGCCCCATTGTGGTGCTTGTAGGACACACCAGCATGTCCTTATTCACGGAGAAATAAGGCCAGAGACTGACACACTCAGCATAATTGCATCTCAAAATCCTTAATTTAATCACATTGTAAACTCTCTTTAGCCATCAAAGTAGCAAACTCTTAGGTTCCTGAAATTAGGACTTGAACATTATGAGCGGCGGAAGGTCCTTTATTTTGCTACCAGGTTTTTAAAACTTAGAGTTTGTTTTAATAAGTAATAATAAATAAAATATAATTCTCTGAACATTTTTTCCATCTCAGAATTATCCCTACTTGCTTAGTTTAGTAGGCATCTCCTCATTACAAGAATTTCATGTGGCTAAAAATGCACAACTGACATAACATGCTCAAGGAAATCCTCCTAGGCCTCTCTGTTAGGGTAGAAGAACTTTTTTTTTTCTTAGAGTTTAGGATCTGATGTTTACTGTTAACATATTAACCTCCATCAATTCAAATTCACACTTTTGGAGAATGAATTCTTTAGATCATTCCATCCCCCAAAAAATAGCAATGTATTATATCTCCCTTATAAAGTTCCAAGAAAGTGGGATTTCATATCCTCAGTTAATTTCTCATTAAGATTAAAACAGCTGGGCATGGTGACACATGCTTGTAATCCCAGCATTTAGGAGGCTGAGATCGGAAGATCCGGGTTCGAGGCCAGCCTCAGCTACTTAGTGAGGCCCTCTGCAACTTAGTGAGACTCTGTTTCAAAATAAATAATAATATTAAAAAGGGCTGGGGGTGGAGCTCGGAAGTAGAATGCTCCTGGGTTCAATCCCCAGTACCGCAAAAAAAAAAAAAAAATTAACACTCTCAAAGTCAAGAGACCCTGCCCCAAATCTCATCTCATCTTCTTTTGTTACCCTGGAGTTGAAAAACAAACACTACCTTATGCATTTAGGTCTTTCAGATACATAAAAAATATTCCCAGAATTACAGCATTTAGGGCTGAAACTAACTGTACAAATCTTAGAGCTCCTTGGCTTCACTGACCAGATGAACAAACTAGTGCCCAGAAAGAGGAAGAACCTTCCTGTAGGCCGGGCCCCGTGTGCACCGCCTGCCTTTGGACTCCTCTCCTCCAGGAGAAATAGTCCCCATTCTTCTCATTCTTTCCGCCATTCGCGCCTTCATCCCTTCCATCGTTTTTTCTAGGATTTCCTTGACCTCCCTGCAAAGGTCACGTGTTCCAAATGGGCCAAAAAGCATCTCTTGGGGCTTGGCCATTGGAACACCACCCTGCACACAGCTGGGAACATTCTTCCACCCCAGACCACATTCCTTGGCAGGTCTGAAAGGAGGGAAGGCTTCAAGGTGAACGTCTCCTTCCCTGTCTTCCAACAGACACGGTTCTAAGGGGGAGTCAGAGAGGGGTTTTTCACTTATGCATGGGCCCTTTTGCAATAAACTGCAAAAAAATGGAAACCATGGTCCACTGAGGTGAGCAAGATGCTCACAGGGTCTGTGGACCTTGAGGCCAGGAAAGATGCGAGGGGATTAGGTCCATGGGGTCACAAGGAATTGACATGTGCATATTTGACACAGCTGAAGTCAGCTGCAAGATCAATGAGAGAATCCCTCATTGGTGGGAAAGCCTTCTTGCTTGAGTTCCAGACTTCCATGGTGGGGCTGCACATACTTCCCCACCTGTGCCTGTCCATCAAAGACAGGCTCCCACCCCCCTCCCCAGCTTGGTTCTTTGCATGCTAACCTAACTTCATCCATTTATTTGTTTACTTATGTTTACTATCTGTCTCCTCCCTGCTTTCACTCTTCCTCACTCTCACAAGATTTCTCTGCAATGCAGTCGTATGTTTCATCTTTGCTCACGTGGTTTTGCTGCCCTTGGGATGGGAAAGTAGCAGCTACAGCAGGATCTAGGGCTTCCGGCTTCCTCGTTCATATCTACAGCTGAAGAGCCACGTCCCATGAAAGTACTGATCTTCATGCTGCCTGAGCACTCTGTGTCAATCCCTAGAGCCAGAGGAAACTATGGCTAACCTATGTCTTAGTCTGTCTAGGCAGCTATAACAAAATGCCATAAATTGAGTCAGTCCTAAACAATGGAAATTTATTCATTACACTTCTTTATTATAGTGTATTGGGATTGAACCCAAGGATGTTCCACCTCTGAACTATATACGCCCAAATCAATTTTTTCTTTAATTTGAAGCACGCTAAGGGTCTCACTAAGTTCCAAGACTGGCCTCAAACCTGAAATCCTCCTGTCTCAACCTCCCAAGTACTAGGATTACGGGCTTGTGCACCACCACAACTGGCTTACTCATTTACACTTGTGAAGACTGCATAATCCAAGATCAAGAGACCAGAAATGTTGGTGCATGGTGAAGGCCCGTTTCCTGACTCAAAGATAGTACCTCTCCCTGTGTCCTCACATGGGGAAAGGGGTGAAGAGTCCTTCTGGGGTCCCCTGCATGAAGGTACTAATCCCATTTTTGAGGGTTCCACTTTCATAACTGAAAGATCGCCCAAAGGGCTTATGTCTTAGTGCCATTACCTAAGGGTTACGATTTTAACATATGAATGAGAGGAGCACAGACATTCCAATAAGCTGCCCAGATAATGCAAATGAGATGAAATTTCCCAGAGTTGCTTACCGTAGGCAGACCTCACTGTGGACCTTCCAACAAAATGTGGGGCCACCACAAAATGCAGAAAGGAGCTTGCCTCCAAAATTTTCTGGCCAAATTTTGAAAGGGAGAAGAAGGGAAATGGCTGTAAGGGCTCCTGCAATGAATGTTCACAGCTACGAGCCAACCCCACCTACTTCTAAACCACCACAGTACTCCTGAGTCCCAAACTGGCCACTCAACGCTTCCAGACAAATTACTAGCTATGAACACATATATTGTTGCTTAAATTTTATGAGAGAACTCTTTGGTGTATTGAAAATATTACTGTAAATCAACCTATTTTGAATGGGGACCTATAGTCGTGTAGAAAAGAACTTCTGAACCTTAAACTACAGCCTCATTAGGGTAAATGAGAAGCATAATCTCATGTCTGGTTTTTTGTAGCATCCAAAATGTTTCTTTGAATCATTAAAAACTTGCTCTTGATTTAGAGAATTGTTGTACAGGGAGGAAAAAGGTTTTGGCTGCATTCCTTTATGAAAAGGATAGTTCAAGATGTTTCTGGACAATGAGATCAGAAGAAAAATAATTTCTAGACTAGCTAATGTGTTCAGGGGAAAAAAACCCAAAATGCAAATTATGCATTGTTTAATTGAGTGTACTAGTTTCTCCAGATTCATAGATTATTTTTAATTTTCTGTAGCAATTTGTAGATTTGGGTAAGGTGAGTATTATTACAGAATAACACTCTGTAATTTTCTGTAATAAGTTTTACAGAAAGTCACTGGATTTTTTTCTAGCAACAAAAATGTATAAAGATATTGAGTTGGGATATATTTAATGTGTTCGATGCACTTTAAAAGATGTCAATCAACTTTCTTTTTATTATTGCAATGTTAGGGCTAGAAGAACTTTGTAGGCTCTCTCACCCCTTTGTTTTGCAGATGAGAAAACTAAAATGCAGAAAATTGAAACAATTGACTTCAATCCCCCAATGCTCAGCTCCAAACTCTCACCATTCTAAATATGATCCTCCTCTTCTGTGAGGTGTATTCTCAGAGAATTCTTAAGTAAGCCATTCAGGTTTCCTGGGTTTATCTCCATTAAGATACTGTTTTTCCAACATTCTAGGCTTTCATTCTGCTAGTGAATTTATAGGAACCTAAAGCACAAATGGTTCATCGGAAGAGGAAGTTCGAACCCTGGACCTCAATTTAACTTCACATACTCCACAGGAGTATTTTCTAACATTAAATTTTCTCCAGCAGCTGTGTCTTTCCAGCTTATAATCAGCAGTCCCTGCACGTTGACAGATGTATAAATTGCCATACTAGCCCTGGAGGAAAAACACTGGCGATCTTAAGTTCCATCATGAGAACTTTCCCATCCCAGAGTTCACCCTGGGATTCTCAGCTGTGAGACACAAGCAGACCTCCAGCAGGTGGCCAGAGCTTGGCTTCCCACAGATGGCTGGATCCAAGAGGTCAAGGAGAAAGGAGACACTCAGGCGAGACTTCTGGACATGTGAGGTTCACTGTGTGCTGGGCAAAAAGCCGAAGGGGCACGGTATGTATCCTGTTGTCTTTGACTGTCCACCAGGCCAAGGTGTGGGGGCCCAGGAGGGAAACCAGGCAAGTTCTATCATGGAGACCAGGGGCATACAGTGGGGTGAGAACAGGGCGATATTCACTGATGAAGCACAGTCAGGGAGGAGATCGCAAGGTCTAGAGTCTTTAAAGCAGAGAGTTTATACCAAAAGTTTATTGAGGATATAAGGATGTAGACCCAATGAGCAGAGCAGAAAAAGAGATTACAGGTGTGCATGGAACTGCAGCTGCCCACTGTAGAAATGAGAGAGAGAGAGAGAGAGAGAGAGAGAGAGAGAGAGAGATGGAAGGAGAGACTGAGTGACTCACTAGAGTACCAGTATCCCTTTCTTCAAGGGCATCCCTCCCAATGACCTAACTTCCTCCCCCTAAGCCTCACCTCCTAAAGGTTCTGCCACTTTCCAACAGCGCCACAAGCTGGCACCAAGCCTTCACTACAGGGGCTTGTGAGGTCATTCAAGATCCAAACAACAGCACCCTCTAGAGGTTCCGGAAGGAGCAGTCAGCCAAGACCTTCAATTTGGACTTCTGACTTGAGATAATAAATATCTGTTGGTTTAAGGCACATGGTTTGTAACAGTACATCCAATTATTTTGGTTTTGGTTTTAGTTTGTTTTTAGTCAGTCAATTAAAGGAGAGAAAAATAAGGATTTTTTAGGCTAGTTGTTTTTGTTTTGTTGCGATACTGGGGATTGAACTCAGGGGCATTCTACACCCCCCAGTCCTATTTTTTATTCTTTATTTTGAAACAGGGTCTCACTAAGTTGTGGAGGGCTTCACTAAGTAGCTGAGGCTGGCCGCAAACCCGAATCCTCTAGTCTCAGCCTCCCAAATACTGGGATTACAAGCTTGCGTCACCACACCCGGCTCTAAGCTAGTTTTTTAATTGATTAGTCAAGATCTATCCAGACATCAGTTGTCCCCAGGGGCAGATATTAACCCCCATCAACTTGGGTACAAGATTCTCTTTAGGACAGGGAAAGGTTGCAGCTCAAAAATACCAACTTTTCTAAAAAGATCTTTCTCACTAAAGTCTTCTCTCATTCACTATCACAATCCTTTCATATCCTCAGAGTCATTGAGAGCATCTAAGTGGTGCAGAACAAGGTCTCAGAAATGCCTGATGAATATCTGCATATGGTAGAGTTGGCAGCTTGGTTTCAAAGTTCCTATCTGATGTATTTTGGTGCTTAAGCAGGATTTTATTTTAACCAACGTCTAAAGATCAAAAAACAACACAGGCTTGCAAAGAGGATCTTGGAATAAGAATCTATTTTTAAAAACAAAGAGATCTGAAAAAGAATCAAGTATAATTTCTAGAAATGAGATATATATTCACTGGCATTTAAAACAGGATAGGCATGTGACAGGGTAAGGTTTGATTGCCAAAGAAACATGCCTAGCAATCATTCAACAAGTTAAATGGTCAAACTGTCATTTAGTTTCTTTTTTATTTTTTATTTTTTATTTTTTTTTGGTACAGAGGATTGAACCCAGGGGTGTTCTATCCCCAAGCCACATCCCTTGTTCAATCCACATTCTCCTCCTGTGACCCCAACCACCTGACAACCACAACTTAGAGGAAGGAATATCTGTTTGCTCAGTTCTGGAAGTTTCCACCCCCTTGGGCTGGACCACATCTGCAGAGCTCAGGACATGGCGGTGGGAAGCAGAGAGAGAGGAACTTTGTTATTCATTCATGGCAGTGGGGGGAAAACGGAGCTGGAGCAGGAAGCTGCAGGAGCCTTCCAGAAAACACTGTCCCTAGCCACGACCTCAGGTGCTACTCCCAGCAACCAAGGCCTGCCTCTGACGTGGCTGCTGTGTCTACCACATGAAGTCAGGGGCACATTCTAAATCCGAACCATGGCACCCCCTACCCTATTTTATTGTCTTATTTTGAAACAAGGTCTCACTAAGTTCCTGAGGCTGGCCTTGAACCTACAGTCCTTCTGCCTCGGTGTCCTAAGGACGGGGATTGCGGATGGGCGCCAGCGCACCCGGCTCTCCTCTTCAATCACATGGCTGTTTCCCTCTGTGGAAAGCCTGAGGGGGCGTCACAGGAGGGTGGGCAGCTCCCTGCTCCAGGTGGGCATCCAGGTGCACTGATTTCTTTCCTTACAGTTCCCCAGAACAGGAATCTCACCTGCTCACAGGCACGGGCAACAAGGCAGACTTTCCATCCTCTTTGAACCTTTGTAAGAATGCAATACAGTGGCTCACCCAAAGGCAAGAGGATGCTTGGGGATCGTAACCAAGTTCAACTATTCCTCTTCGCATTGCTCTCCTCTCCATGCCCCACCCCCTGCGTTAGTGCCAGGTATTGAACCCAAGGGCACTTTCCCTTTGAGCTGAGACAGAAGTGGAATATGTAGGACCAATAAGAATGTCGAGCCACTGCAACTGAATCAGAGGGCCCACCAGGTCCCCAGTCCCGTCCACAGACTCACATACAAAAAACCTTCAGAGCCAGGCGTGGTGGCGCACGCTTGTAATCCCAGCATTTGGGAGGCCGAGACCAGAGGAAGAGGATCCGGGTTCACGGCCAGCCTCAGCTACCTAGTGAGGCACTCCGCAACTTAGTGAGACTCGGTTAGGGCTGGGGGTATAGCTCGGAGGTAGAATGCCCCTGAGTTCAATCCCCAGTACCGAAAAAAAAAAAAAAAAAAAAAAAAAAAACACCTTCAGACACCTCAAAGCAATTTCAAAAACAGTTTTCAGTAATCATTGTTTTTAACCGGCAATTGAACCCAGGAGGATTCTACCTCCAAGCTACAACCTCAGCCCTATTTTTTATTCTTTATTTTGAAACAGGGTCTCACTAAGTTTCAGAGGGCCTCACTAAATAGCTGAGGCTGGTCTCGAACCCGAATCCTCAGCCTCCTTAGTACTTGGATTACAAGCGTGCACCACCACACCCAGCTTGATTTTTATTTTGAAACAGCATCTCCCTAAGTTGCTGAGACTGGCCTTGAACCTGCAAACCTCTTGTCTCAGCCTCCCAAGGACTAGAATTATAGGCATGTGCCACCATACCACAATGGTTTCTGTGATTTTGGGCATCCTTTCCAGCTATTAAGTTGATGTTTCTCTCATGAGCCAGAAACTCAATATTGATCTCTGACCTATTCTTTGGAAAAGAAACATTAAGGGGACAATAGAAAAGAAATAGAAGAAAAAGAAGTCAGAGAAAGAGGAAAAGGAGGAGGAGGAGGAGGAGGAGACGAGGAGGAGGGAAGAAGGAGGAGGAAAAGAAGAAGCAGGGAGAGGAGAGAGAAGGAAGGATGGAAGGAAGGGGAAGAGAAGGAAGGAAAGATGAGGAAGAGAAGGAAGAAGAGGGAAGGGCAAACAGGAAGGATCAGAAGGAGGAGGGGGAACGAGGGGAGAGAGGAATGAAGAGCTGAAGGGGGAGAGGAGGAGGAAGAAGTCAGAAAAAGAAGAGGAGGAGGAGGAGGAGGAAGAGGAGGAGGAGGAGGAGGAGGAGGAGGAAGAAACAAACTAGGCATTCAAAGGAGAACCACAAGTTATCCCCAGGCTGGAGCCCAAACAAAACCTGACAGTCATTACTTAGAGATTCACGAACATAAGGTAACTAAACAGGACATCTACTAACAGGAGTTACGTCGCCATATCCCTTTCCTGTCCCCTCCCATTAAAACATCTGGCAAAGAAAGAGCCATTGGGAGACCACTGCCCGCAGTTGGGGGGCAGACACAGGGGAGGAGGGGAACCCCATCCCTCTGAGCCCTGCAGGTGGGCAGTGACGGCTCCAGCTTTAGCCAAACAAACAAGTCGGCCTCCAGTCTCTCCCCCTGGAATATCAGCCTTCTATGTAAGCAAATCTGAAAAGCACGGGCCAGCTGAGAACATGGACCAAGAACAAAAAGCTTCTTTTGTTTCAAGGGTCACTAAATAAAAAGGGCTCCTTTTGGGGGCCATAAGAGAAAAGGTTGCTCGCTTTAAACTCTGAAGCTGACATTTTCCCAAGAAAACAAATTTGGACAAGTCCATTTACAGCTCGCAAATACTGAACGACCTGGAGATCTAAAGCCGCTTCGCACAGTTCTCTCCCCTCCTCTCCCCAGCGCGCACATCTTAACTCGCCCGCGAGGTTCCCTCTTCCCTACATGTCCCCCCGGGGGTGCGTGTAACATTCTTCTACTCATTTATTTGGGGTAATTTGGAGAGTAAGCATTGTGTCTTTCTGCCATGTGGTTTTGCTCAGTGTCAGTAGCAAAGTGATTCTTACACTTGAACGGTACCCAGGCTATTCAAAGGACTGTGCGTGGATGTTGCAGAAAACAGCCCATGCGTGGATGTTGCAGAAAACAGCCCATTAGTGAAATTTTGGAGAAGCCGTCCCTTCCCAGAGTGCACCGGGCTGCAGCCACCCCCCCACCCCCACCTTTCCACATCATTTGGGACAGGTTGGGCATCCCCTATCCAAAATACGTGGGACCGCCAGAAGAAATTTGGATTTGGGATTGATTTTTTTTTTCCAATTTAGGGATATCTAAATATAGATAATAAGAAATCTTGGGGATGAGACCTGAGTCTAAACAGAAAGTTCATTTATGTCTCATCTAGGCCTTATACGTGTGACCGAAGGATAGTTAACCCAGTCTTTTTAGCGTGCCTGCATTTTTGACAGCCACACATCGCATGAGGTCATACATGGGATTTTCCATCTGTAGCATCGCGTCAGAGCTCAAAAGGCTTGGGATTGGGGAGCATTTCAGATTTGGGGATTTCAGGTTAGAGGTGGCCAATCTATACTGTTCTCTCAGATATCTTCAAATGAATTTGACTCCATTGCATCAAATCCAAAATCCCACTGATTCTAAGATGCACCATCATCTTATAACTTAAAGAAAGAAAAAATCTCTGCTGATGAAATTTTGATACTATATTTCTTAACAATTAGAATTGCTATTACAATTGTTGTTGTTGTTATTGTTTTGGTACTGGTAGTTGAACCCAGGAGTATTCTAATTCCAAGTTATACTCTAGCCTATTTATTATTTATTTATTTATTTATTTATATTAGTTGCTGAGGATCTCATAAGTTGCTGAGACTGTCCTCAAACCTGTACTCCTTCTGTCGCAGCCTCCCACTACTGGGATTATAGGTGTATACCACCATGTCCAGCTTATGACTATTATTTCCTTTTTTTTTTTTTCGGTAGTGGGGATTAAGCCCAGGGGCATTCTACCTCCGAGCTACACTCCCAGCCCTATTTTTTATTCTTTATTTCTGAAACAGGGTCTCACTAAGTTGCGGAGTGCCTCACTAGGTAGCTGAGGCTGGCCACGAACCCGGATCCTCTGGTCTCAGCTTCCCAAATGCTGGGATTACAAGCGTGCGCCACCATGCCCGGCTGACTATTATTTCTTATTGAGAGAGTTATTTTAGGTTTCTTTAGATGGAGAACATGGAGCATTTGTGGTTCTTGTGCCTCCATAAAGGTAAAGATATGGCTGACTTGATAAATCAGGGTGTTTCTAAAACTTCTCCACATAGAGTCCGGCAGGTGTGAATTGCTTTTCAACCCTGGAGTATCTTTGTCCACATTCTCGCACAGACCTTCATCCTTGAGCCCTCCTGTTGGCGACACTGAGTACCTTCCAACAGCTCCTCCAGAGTCTCTTAGATTGTTTCCCCAACCACAGACCTACATTCTAAATTTGTGATGTTGGTGCTTTCTTGGTGGAACCAGAAGATGTTCATGGAAGGTTTTCAGATGACACTCAGGACTTTCATACATTTCACAAATGGCTCTGGAATTGTCCGGTCATGGCACCATTAACAATGGGGCTCTCATTTCAGCATGTCCTGGCCAAAAACAATCATGAGGTGCTGTGGATTCCAAAACTCATCCCAAATTCAGAAATGTGAGCACGTGGGAAAACGTGAGTACTGACCTGACGAACCACACTGTATGCTCTGTTTTCTCTGCAGTGGCTCTCCCTTTATTCTTTGCCCAGTTGAGTCTGCTCCCTGTTCCCAGCTCAGGGTTTGCTTCCCTGGAGAAAGTTCTTCTCATAGGTCTATTGGTCCTCCACTTCAGATCCTACATCTCAGTCTCTAAGTCCTTTTACATGTGTGGTTATGATGCCGCAGGAGGAAGAAGCCATCCTGGAAGAACGAGTGTGTGAGTGTCAGATGGAATTGGTATGCAAACCTGCGGTTAGGTTTTCAGAGTTCAGAAGTTGTGCCCACAGCTGGTCATGGTGGCACCCACTTGTAATCCCAGCATTTGGGAGGCTGAGACCGGAGAATCTGGGTTAGCGGCCAGCCTCAGCTACCTAGTGAGGCCCTCTGCAACTTAATGAGACCCTGTTTCAACGTAAAGAATAAAAAATAGGGCTGGGGGTGTAGCTTGGAGA
>PVLC010035433.1:0-16341 GCA_004027655.1 Graphiurus murinus | reverse complement strand
TCACATTTGCACCAGTAATGCGTAGGATTCATACTTGTCGATTAACTAGTGGGGGGTAGTCTAGGCGGGTCTGGCTTTAGAAAGCTCTGGATTCCAATCTTTAACCTATAATATTCAGGCTGTGTGACTTGAGTCAGTTACTTAACCTCCCTGATCTTTGATGCCCTCCCTAGTGAAATGGAGCCAGTGCTATCTGCTTTATAGGGTGGAGGAGAGGAACCAGGAAGACGATGGAGGGGAAGAGCATTTTCACTTGGATGGCACCAGAAAACAGCTTCCTAAGAGGCAGCCCTCCATGCGGTTCTTATCGAACCAGGTTTCTCCCCAAACTCCGGGTGCTTTCTGGGTCTCCTCTGCCTTGCTGACTGTAGGAATTATAAATAGGATTTGGAGTTTCTTGGAACATTAAGAGGGCCGCTGAGCACAAGAGACGTTCTCATCATACAGTCTTCTAAAATCAGACCTGGAGCTGGCTGTGCGGCCACATCGACAAAAGATGGTCTGTTCTTCAGGACTTCTGCACACTGCACACACCGGCCTCCTGCAAAGTGCTGCAGAGACGGCGGGGTGGGCGCTGACAGCTTGCAGCAGCAGGTAGGACCCTGTCTGTGGCCAGAAGCCTGGGGGTGGGATCTGGGCCCTGCCACTTCTGCCCGAGGACAGGACACAGGGCCACCTCGCAGGGCCACCCAAGTCAGGGACAGCTGTGAACAGTCTTGCATGGCGTCCAGCACAGAAGCGCCTCAGGTCATTCTGGAAGGAGCACTGCGGTCACACTGCAGTTGCTGTGCTTGTTTATTCAAATAGCTCTGGCAAGGTTACAGACCCTGTGGGCCTGAGATTCCCAGGCCATGGTGGAGGGGAGCTTGAAGCAGAGAGCAGATGGGGAATCCTCTCTCCTGACTAGGATGGAGGGCTCTCCCAGGGTGCCCGGCCACTTAGAACAAGCTGAGAAAGAGGCAACTGGCATTCCTCCATGCCCATAGCTGCAGCCTTGGCCTCCGGCCTCACCACCACCCACCTCTAAGGTGAGAACCTCAAGAATGTGAAGCTCTCTCTTCTGCATCTTTGGGACTTCCTGGACAGTGTATAACAGACCAAGTGCTGGAACCCAAGAGGACTTTCGGCTCCTCTCCCTGGAAGTCAGCCAGAGGGGAGCTTCTGAGCCACTCCCGCTGTCCAGGCTCTGCTTCTGGGTCCACAGAAGGCCTCCTGTAGCCATAGATGCTGCCGCATTTCCAAGCCAGTCACCAGCATAACCTGGGGAGAACAGTGACCAGCAAGGTGGGCTCTCCTCCTCTTGCCCAAACCCAGAAGATGTTTTGTCTTCAGAATTCCCTGGGCCAAATTTTCCTAATGCAGGAAAGGTTGATTTGCATTCCCAAGCCACGCCCACCACTAGGGATTGGTAGGCGGGGCTTCCCAAAGGCGCAGGGATCTCAGGGTGGAGGGACAGGTGCAAGCAGGGTTCCCTGAGACAGGTGGTGGTGGGCTGCCCACAGTTTCCAGTCTCCTTTTACCTGCTGGCCTCATGTGCTGTGTTGAGATCGCAGGTCGTTCAAAGAAAGAGCCCGTGCTCTTCAAGGAAGTCATTTTAAATTAAGTCTACAAAGTGAATCTCAATGTTTTATTTCATGGTGACAGGCTTTCAGTAAACCTAAGGAGTAAATTTGATGGCGATTTTTGGTGGTTGTGTTGTTCTTATATATTTTTTGGCATCCCATCACAGAAGCATAAAAAATTCTCTTTGTACCAGCCCCATAAGAGCCTTCCTCCAAGAGAAATACAACATCATGAGACACAGAGTTTCCAGCCCAGGCAAAAATAACTGGCATATTCTTGCAGCACCTGAGAGAGAAATAGCCCAACCCCAGCCACAACCTCAGTCACAGTCTTAAGGATAGTAACTGTTAAGGTGACCCCACACTCCAGAGACACTCCCAGTGTGTGGCCAACAAGCAAAACTTGCCTTTCACTCCTAATTACCAGACTCTTCTCTGTGCTTCCTAAAACCAGATGAGAGTCTCAGAGCCCTGGTTTGGAAAAGGAGCCTCCCAAGAGCCACGCTGGTAAGACAGGATTCTTAGGAGTCCACTCCCGCAGGATCCCACTTTGTTTCAGAGAAGTCTTGCTGTTTTAGAAAAACGTGGAGGGAGGACCACTTCAGAAAGGGAAAATGGGGCTCTCTGAGGTGTGAAGGAGAGGGGCTTTCCTTCCAGTGGCTCACCTGGCTTTCGGTGGCGATACTCCAGAGTCTGAGTCCATGCTCAGGACAGTGGAGCCCCCACTCATGGCTCCCTTGTTGCTCTCCAGGAAGGAGCCCCAGCAAGCAGGACCTATCTTTAAAGGAAGGAGGTATGCTCACCATGGGTGTACTCTTTATAGCACCTGCAAGCAAGTCCCCCAAGAGCGAGGGGTAGGTCCACACTGTCTCCAGCACCTGCCCACCCACCTACACCCTGCCCAGTGCCAGGGGCATCCTACGCTCATGGTGGCCATCTCCAATTCTTGAGATGCCTCTCTGTCCTTGGCTCCTGCATCCAGCCATGCTTCTCTCTCTGACTATGGAGACAGCTGAGCTCAGGCCCCAGGCCTGCCAATGCCTGCCTCCCTGCTTTTTGCTTGGCCTGTCTCCATAATCAGCTTCCAAAAACCAGCTCCGCAGCCCCGTTCCCTGGCTCTCTCGGTCTCTAGTGAACTCCCACCTGCCCAGCGAATCCCTGGGAACTTGAAGGCACATGCCACATCCTGTTTGTTTCTTAACGGGCCCAGGGTTGGTCCTATGGGATTGAACAGAGGGAGCTGATGTGTGTTTGTGAACTCCCAGTTTGCTTGGTGCTGCTTTCCTCAATCTAACACTTTGTTTTCAAAGTAGGTTTCAACCCAAGCTGTTTTCTGTTAGCAATCTCCTGCCCTCTCTCCTCCTTTGTAAACTTGAAGTTGTTTTCCTGTTCTCAAAAAGGGGGAAATGAATCCATATTATGGGTTGAATTCTAGCACACTGGGATCCTGAGTTAGTTTCAACCACTTGAGGGGGTTGACACATCATCATAAGAAAAATGTCTGTGTGAGCCGGGCATGGTGGTGCACACCTGTAATCCCAGTACTTGTGAGGCTGAGACAGGAGGATCATAGGTTTGAAGACAGCCTCAGCAACTTAGTGAGGCTCTCAGTAACTTAGTGAGACCCAGGTTCTAAATAAAAATAAAATAGGAGGTAGGATGCCCCTGGCTTTGATTCTCAGCACCACACACTGCACACACACACACACACACACACACACACACACACACACACACACAAATCAGTGTGAGCAAGACAAGAAATGGTCGTCCACTGGAAGGACCAGGGGTGTTAAAGAGAGCCATACACTGTGAGATTCGCCGGTCGTGGAAAGTGAAGGGTCATATGTTTTCTCTCATATGTAGAAGCTACAGAGAAACTGGAATACCAGAGGGACTCCAGGAGGAGAAACCCCAGTGGAGTGATGGAGAGGGTCTACAGGAGGGAGGAGAGGAGGAAGACTTGATGAAGGAAACATTTCTACTGATGTTATGTGTATATGTGAAATTATAAATGCCAAACTCAATATCACATATGGTGAAGGGGAGAGAGTGGGCAGGAAGCCAGGGCAAAGCTCACCAAATGCTGTGTACTTGTTGTCCCTCTCACTCTGACCTTCATTATGATGTGAGGTGGCAATGCACCAATAAAAGTATATTTAAAAATACCTATTTGGATCAGAAATAACAAGACTCAATGTCTTGGATCTTTATTGTTCTGAGACAAAGCATGTTTATTTCTTTGTGTGTGTGTGTGTGTGTGTGTGTGTGTGTGTGTGTGTGTGGTACTGGGGATTGAACCCAGGGGCATTCTACCTCCAAGCTATACCCCCAGCCCTATTTTTTATTCTTTATTTTGAAACAGGGTCTCACTAAGTTGTGGAGTGCCTCACTAAGTAGCTGAGGCTGGCTGCATTACAAGCCTGCACCACCACGCCCGGTTAAGGCATGTTTATTTCAACTTGGGGCACATCTCCAAGTGACCAGAACTTCAAGTTCATTCCACTGTCCACTCTCAACACACATACCCTGTGCCCATTTTCCCCTTGCATTGGTTTTAGGATGGGGCAGGATGAGACAGAGGGCTCCCCATGGCCCCGGGGATGGCCTGTTTCCCAGGTCTGCCGTTCAGCACCACCAGCCCATGGACAGCGCCCTCCTTCATGGTTCTCAGCCTGACATGCATGCTCTGTGAGCCAGAGGCATTTCATGGAGGATGTCACTGGACAGGTCTCTGTAGGGCCTGGAGATGTGGCGGGGCACACCTGCTGGGTTTGGGGACCACAGCCTGGGATCATGTGGTACATCCATGGTGGTTGCTGCTTTCAGAGAAACAGATAACATGATCCAGGGCTGGCAAAGTCTCACAGTCACAGTTGGATGTAAATTTTCCCCAAACATCCATATCCTCTGAATAATGGCACCACTAATGTTGACTTTTTTAAAAAAAGGTTTTGAATGGAATGTTCCCAGATTAAAATATAGTATCCATCTTTATTCACATAATAGTTTATCTTGAATAAAATCTCTGAGCTACATTTTGGAAGGCAGATTCAGTGGCAGGCCACAAAATTTATTTCTCGAGAGAAAGACAATGAAAATACATATAAAAATATTTGCCATCAGCACAAAAGAGGGAGAGAATTTATAGAACGGCAGCATTCATCAGATTGGAAACCCTGGGCTCCTGCAGGCAGCCTCAACAGCTCCCTCTCCTGGAAGCAGTGTTGGATGGAAAAAAAAAATGGACCAGGATTGACATCCCCTGAGTGGCACTTTGTGCAAAGCACTTTGCCACGCACGTTATCGTGTGTCAAGGAATGCAGAAATGAGTAGGAGCACAAAGCAGGCTGGATCTGCACCAGAACCAGCAGCGATGCCTTCAGCCATGGCAGGAAGCACAGCTCCACTCATACTGCAAGGCCTCCCTGCCAGAGGTATGCTGTTGCAAAGCAGGAAGCTAAGGCACGGAGAAGTTGAGAATCTTTCCCGAGGTCACAGAGCCGGCAGCATCCTCCAGGCCTTATATGGGTAATGGCATGGCCATACTTGGCAGATCTGCCTCCAGTGAACTCATGTTCTCCTCCTCTCACATGGAACAGCAGTTTTCACCTTGGAGACTTAGATCAGGTATTTTTTTTTAATCCCTTTAAGACAGTGAGGATGAAAGGACCCTTTTGTGAATCATTTGGAGAAGAAAATAGGGATCCTTTTCCTAAAAACTGTACATACTTGCTGGCTTTGGAGTCATATTTCCAGGATTGCAGAGACCCCCCAAAACTAGTCTGTGAGCCTGCAGTGAAGGATTGCACTGGTAAGACCTAGCTCGTGAAGGTGCTGAGGCTTCCTAGGTTTAACCTGGTCCATGTTGGGACTAATGCATTTAATTACCCCAAGATCCACCATGGAGAAATTGACTGACTGCTGCTAGATTTGTTTTGTTTTCATCTTGATTCATATTTAAAACTAAATTAAGTTCTGGAGGAAAAGCATCCATCAGAAGCTTCCCCTGCAGAATACCTTTATTACAGACTAAAGATTCCACCTACTATTATTTTCCCCAGGAGCTTCCCCAACTCAAGGAGGGAGCATTAACTAATTGGATAATTACCATGCAAACGAAGGAGGCTGGAACTCAAGCCACTGAGAAGAGGCTCCATCTCTTCCTAATCCCCCCACCCAAGCTGGAGGCTGGATCCTGCACCCAGCGGGTCCCCTGGAATCCAAGGGAATCAGGTGCTTAACTCCTCTCTTGATCTGCAGCTTAAGTTTCCATCTGGAGATATCGCCTCCCGGCTGTATTACATCCAAATTAAATATACTTGATCACAAGCCCCGGAGATGAGAGCCAACCCAGTGCCGTCTGCAACACAAAGGGATAATCTATGTTGCCAGCTTCCGCAGTGGTAGGAATGAGTGCGGAGCACTAAGGCATCCCTAAGACACTGCTGATCATCCCAGGAGCAAAGTCCTGCTCGGCCTTTGTGCTAGCAGCTGATTTCTCTCTCTCTCTCTCTCTCTCTCTCTCTCTCTCTCTCTCTCTCTCTCATTAATTTTTTCCGCTGCTGTGTGATCACTGCCTCTGTGCTAGATTTGCAGAGAGATGCTGCAGACTTGTGGCCTGTGTTGGAGTGGGTAGGGCTGGGAGGGAAGGGAAAAGGGAGGGATCAGGGAATGGGAAAAAAGGGAGGGAGGGAAGGAGAGGAGGAAGGAAGGAAGGAAGGAAGGAAGGAAGGAAGGAAGGAAGGAAGGAAGGGGAAAGGAGGGGAAGGAGGAGAGGAAAGGGAGGGCAGAGATGTTAGCCTTTCATATTCCTTCTCCCACACCAGAGCGAAGGGGCAGAGCTGTGCCTTTCCCTGGTCATGGAGGAGGTCCTGAGTGTTCTCAGTCATAGTCTGTTCTGCCTTCACTGATCTCAGAGGAGAAGGAATGAGCAGTAGTTGGAGTCAGCATTCCATCTCCCTGGTTGGACTTGGCAGAGCTGCTGGGAAGGCTGCGGAGCCAGGGCTGGCTGTAAGTGGTGCCAAGCGTTAGCCTGGCCTGGGCTTTGGGTTGGGGGCTGCCTCTGCAGAGTGCTCCCCGAGCCTCTTTCCTCGTGGCTCACTGCTACCTGCTAAGGAGGAAGGGTGGGGGTGAAGGAGTGGGGGAGTCCTCGTCCCTGGAGATTACCTGCTCTGGTAGGAGTCGCAGCCCACTCATGCTTGGAGCTTAGACCCTCGGGTGACCTTGGAGGAGGAAGCTGGCTCAGGGACGTGGCTGCCATCTTCACAGGCCTGAAGAGTGACAAGAGGGAAACACTGGGCCTTGGAAGGGGGTCTAGGCCCCTCCCACCTTTGCCCCTCGTGGCTTGACCCTGGTCGGCCCATTCTCCCCACCAGAGTAACAGAAAGAAGAAAGGAATTCATGAGAATTGACACGTTCAGGAGCACCATCTTGGCTTTTCAACTGTAGGGGAAATCATAGCAAGGTGGGCTTCCCTGGAACCCAGTTGAAGCATCTTCTAAAACAAGATGGGCAGAGGAGGCTCCCTCCGTCTCAGTGTCACCCCATAGAGGAGTGTCTGTGAGGAGGGAGGCCTGGAGGTTGGCACTCAGCATCGGGACGGGAAATGAGCAATCAAAATGCTAATTGCACGCAAGTAGCCTGCAAATGAGCACCTAACCTTTCCCAAGGAAATGTCTGCAGCCTTCCCACAAAGGGTGCCAGGCTGAGGAGAGGTCTTGGTTGGAGCTCTCCTGCACCTGTGGGCTGGAAGCTGGGGAGTAAAGAACCCAGATGATATCTAAAAAAAATACTTGAAAAGAACAAACAGAACATCTTTATCTTTTGCATCAGAGCCACCAGGAAGATGCACATACATGCACACACACACAAGCCTACTCTCTGTCTAACTATTGTAAAAAACCCATAAGCCACCCGTGAGACCTGGGAGCAGGCAGTGTGGCTTCCGGTCACACCTGTATGGGCCTCCCTTTCCACCTGTCTATGGGCATTAGATGCACACACAGAGCCTACCGGCCTCCCCTCTCAGGGATTGAACTTCATTGAGGAAATTATGTGACACGATCATATTTCCAATCAGGAATGGCAGCACTGTGCGGGGGGTGGGGGAGAGGCAAAAGCAAGGTCAGACCCCAGGAAGAAGAAGCCAGATAGCTTCTGAGAACTGTACAGTCAAGAGATGACAGGCTGCTCAGAGAGTCTGGTTTTGCTGTTATAGGATCAGGGTTAGTGGGGAGAAGAGAAGGGTGGAGGCAGAGTTCAAACTGCAAGAGAAGGGCTGGGGCAGGTGCCTTTCATTTTTTCACTATCTCCATTAATTTGGAGGGCTATTATTATTATTATTATTATTATTATTATTATTATTATTATTATTTTGCAGTACTGGGAATTGAACTCAGGGGCATTCTACCTCCAAGCTATACCCCTAGCCCTATTTTTTATTCTCTATTTTTGAAACAGGGTCTCACTAAGTTGCAGAGGGCCTCACTAGGTAGCTGAGGCTGGCCACAAACCTGGATCCTCTGGTCTCAGCCTCCCAAATGCTGGGATTACAAGCATGCACCACCATGCCCGGCTTTATTATTATTATTGATACTATTGATACTAGGGACTGCACCCAGGGTCATTCTACCTCTGAGCTACACCCCCCAGCCCTGTTTCTAAAACTTATTTAATTTTAGAAACAGAATTTTGCTAAGTTGCTGAGGGTCTCACAGTTGCTGAGTCTGATCTTAACCCTGTGATCCTCCTGTCTCAGCCTCCCAAGTACTGGGATGACAGGTGTGCTCCACCATGTCTGACACCCCACTAATTTCTGAAAGAATGTATTAAAGTCATCTTTACTCACAGGATACAAATAAGGGATTTTTGCATTATGGCTGAGTCAGGCAGCCTTGGTTGAGCTCCTTGGCTTCACTGTGTGACTTGGGGCAAGTGGTTTGGCTTATCCCAGCCTCTGTCTCATGTATCAAATGGCACCATAATGATCTAGCCTCCGTCTCGTTGGACAGTGCCCATCAGGGCCCCTGTGCCCACATGGTAGATACGATGTTAGTTACTGTTGTCAATGCCCTTTACATGGGTTTCTCTTGCCCTTTAGTTTAGCTTTTTGCTTTGAATCTACTAAACAGCATAGCTTGGCTCTGGGGAAGTATTTGGTTCCAAGCCCAGGCCATGAGCAACCTTCTGTCACTTGTGCCTGTCAGGGGGATGGCACAGTCTCCCACAGCCACTTCCTGCCACTTCAGGCCGAAGGGACTTCTCCAGGGTCCTGGGTAGACAGGCCTCCTGCATGGCCAGCTGTCAACACACCTTGTAGAACATGCACGTGGCTCTCAGGAAGGGCCTCCTGAGTGGGACTTCACAGCGAGAGGCTGCACTTGGTGAGCTCTGGAGCACATCCGGCGGGTCCCTTTGGTGTCGCCGGGCCACAATGCACTTGACATCACACATCAGCGACCCACTCATCCACACACCTCTGGATGCCTAGCTGCTGCTCTGTGGCCATGTTCCCCGCTTCCAGGTGAGGAGCAGGCATCCAGAGGGTGAAGGAGCCCCCCACCCTTGTCCTGCACAGCCGCAGTCAGCCCAAGGCCCCTCTCCTCTAACTTTCTTTGTGCCAACCACAGTCCACAGCAGGTGTACTTAGTGTATAATTACACCTCTGGACTACTGGGAGATTGTAAACCTAGAAGAAGACAGGGCCAGGGTTGGGCTTAATGACAATTCAGGGGATATTTGGGTGGGGGAAGGAGAAGAATACTGAGCCCAATTCTGAGAAATCCCCTGTACTTTTGCCAGAAGATGCAAAGGCCTGAATAATCTGGTGCCTGAAAAACAAAAATTTCCTTCTGTAAGGAAGAGAAGAGTGCCTGGAATCCTGGAATTCTATCCCTATGAAGAGACTCCAGACCAAATTACAGTCCAGTCTCTAGCTCAGCAAGAACCACAATTCAGGACCCTGGACAGTTACAGAGCTTCAGGGTGCAATAGAATTTGACATTTTCCATCTGGCCAGAACTTAATGAAGCCAAGAGCAAAGAGAATCAGACTGGACAGATGCTTCTGAATCACGTTCTCTCCTCTCTCCCTCCTTTTCCTGTCCCCCAACATGGTGGACTTGTGCCTCATGCTCTTGACAAAGTTGAACAGGAGCATCTTATAAGATGGTAGGAAGAAGGACCCAGGATCAGCCCTGATAGGGATTGGGTTTCTGCAGAAAGTCAGTCTTTCCTTCATTTTGCCAGATTCCTAGAAACCTCAGACATTGATAGTTCCTAAAAGTCCCCAGGGAGGTCAGTAGTGTTTTCAATACACACGACAACACAGAAGAGGGACACGGTGCACCTTTGAATGCTTCTGATATCAACATGAAGCCCAGTGTCCAGCCTATGCCTTGCAGCATCCTCCTGCTCAGGCTGTTAGCTCACTTGGGCACCGGGTGCAGGACTCTGCTTGCTGAGCCACCTCTGCTTCTTAGCTCACATCTCCCCAGTCTCTGCCAGGGCTGCTGGCTCTCTGGGAGAGCAGGGCAGGATGTTTCTGTGGGTGGAAAGCTTCTATCAGAGGTCAACATGTGCTGGCAAAGTGACTCACAGACTAGTTCACACCACAATGATGCTTTGTTCTTTGGGGACCACTCAGTGGTCACTGTGTCCCAGGTTGCTCAGAGCTTTTTCCTTCCTTCTGCTTGCTTAATCTGTCTGACATATTTGCAAGGATGCTCTTTACTTATTGTCTATGCTCTGGTGAAGAGAGAGGGAACATGGTGTTCCAGCCCACAGAGGAAAGTCTAAACTGTCATGCTTTTTCTGGCAAAGGGAAAACCTGCTCATTGTGAAAGGAATGTCAGGATGAAACCCCATCTCTGACTCCATACCACAATCTTCCCTGCCAAGAACCAGGGCTATAACTTGGTCCTCACCCCTCCCCCTTCAGGCTACCTGCTGGTGGTCCTCAAAGCAAGTTCCTGAATTTAAGAGCCGGACCTTGTCTCCTACACTTATCTATTTATTTATAAAACCTGTCAAGTTTGTTAGGATATTCTGGGCCATGCATAAATTCTTCTCAAATCAGCACAATTCATGAGAATGCATTTTCTAAGCCCATATAAGTGTATAAGGCTTACAATCTTTATAATCTTTGTATAAGGCTTACAATCCTTCTCTTAGCAATGAGCCCACCAGAGCAAAAACAAACAAACAAACAGAAAACAAAAAAACGGACATGAGCTTTGCATTGTCCTAGCCAGGAGAAAGAGTGTCAATAGCAGAGCTTGTTTTGCATTTCATTTCCACGAAATGGAATGTGTTCTGAGGACTTGTCAGCTATTGGAGAACATAAAGTAATTGAGCCACTGGTCCTGAACTAGTATCCCTGGTATCCTTACCTCACACCACACACAAGGACTAAATTCAGGCTGGAGAAGGGAGTGGAATACAAGGAGGGCATTATTCATGCCTAGGAATCAAATACAAAGAAATATTAATATTAATATCAGAGCGAAGTATGGTGGTGCATACTTGTAATTCCAGTACTTGGGAATCTGAGACAGAAGGATTGTAGGTTCAAGGATAGCCTCAGCAATGTAGCGAGACTCTCATCAAAACAGTGAGAACTTGTTTCAAAACAAACAAAAAAAATACTAAAATAGGGTTGGAGGTATAGTGCATAGGTAGAATGCCCTGGATTTAATCTCTAGTACCACAGATAAATAAATAAATAAATAAATAAATAAATAAATAAATAAATAAATAAATAAAACAAAACCAGTCTTAGAGAGGGAAAGCCTTAGCAATCAAAGCATAAAGCCATAAAAGAAAGACACATATAGTCTTTCATTCAATTACATAAAACTTTAAAATTTCTGTGCACCATGAATACAGTTTAATGAATAATTTAATTAGAATTAATTTGCAACATCCGCAACAGGAAAAGAATTGTTACTGGAGATATGCTTCTGCAATTGAGTGAGGAAAATCTTCCCAGATACTAGAAAAGTAGTTAAAGATTGATCCTTCTGAAAACTAGTTAACTTGGGCATGAAACTAGTTACTCTGTAGGCTTACATCTAACTTAAAACCAAGCTAACTGGTTTAATGTGACCTCGGGTACATTTCTCATATCTGCTTAGCCAACAGAGAGGTACATCCTGTTGACGGCATCGCTTTTTAACTGGGTCATCAGATTGAAGACTTCCTTGGAGTCCATCCTAGTTTCTCTGACTGATCAGAAGAGGAACAGAGAGCAGGACTGTCGTTGGGCTCTGGCAGCAAAGGGCGCTCAGCTCAGCTCAGTTCAGCATGACTGAGTGCCAGGGTGTTCCGGACCTGTGAGCCCTGGGTGTGTGTGTGTGGTAAAGAGCCATGTGAATATGAGGGGACGTGTTCCCAGCTCTCGGCTCTGCACAGCCCCTTCTCTCCTGGGGCATTATGCATTTTGCAAGATGAGCCTGGTATCAACACACTCAATGCAACCTATTTTTTTCGTCTGCCATATTCTATCTTTTAGGAAAACAAAGCCATTCAGGGCTAGGACTTTGGCAATTTGAGCTCTGTTGTATACCTGGCCTGTTCCCCACTCCTGCTACCCCACCCCATTCCTATCTCTTAGGTCCTGAGTGGAGAATCGGAAGCCCATACAGCCCCAGAATCCAGCTGGAGAGTGAAAAATTAACTGTGTTTTCAAAATGTTGAATGGTTTCTGAGTGCCATGTGTTTAAGGCTTGCAGCTATGGAGCCCAGGAAAAGAAAGAATTTGGCTGTAATAGTGTCTACAGCATATTCCAACTCGAAAATGTGAGGATCCGTCCAACACTAGAAATTGGCCAAATAAATTCTGTTACATCAGTTAAGATGGAGTCCTCTCTGGCCGTTTAATGGGAGGCAGAGGAATACGGAACAAGAGTGGGAAAACGTTCATGATATTATGAGGAAACAAACAGACGACAAGACGTTCCATACCGTATAATCACAGTTTTGTGAAAAATGAAAATAAGAACTGTTTGTGTGCATGCACCCATATGCACATGATACAACAGACTAGAAGGATCAGTGTTAAAAAATTCACTGTGGCTGCATTTGCGTAGTCGGAATACAGGTGCATTTTATTTTTCTCTGAGTGTTATTGTGCATCTGAAACCTTCAATAATAAACCAATATTGTGTCTTAATCAAAACATGGCTATTTAAAATATTTTCAAACTGCCAAAGTGTATAACTAAAAATGATTTTATTGCTGGGAGAAACTGACAATAAAATGAAGCTTCTCTATTACAGAAAAAGATGAAAAATGTAGAGCTTATCATTTTAACCATTTAAAGTGCACATCTCTGCTGGGTGTGGTGGCATGCACCTGTAATTCCAGTACTTGTGAGGCTGAGACAGGAGGATCACAGGTTTATGGCCTGCCTCAACAACAAAGCGAGACTCTCAGCAACTTAGTAAGGTTATTTCAAAATAAAAAATATAAGGAAAGAGCTAGGGGTGTTGCTCAGAGGTAGAGTGGATTCAGTCCCCAGTACAAAAAAAAAAAAGAATAAAATAAAATTAAGTGTACAATTCAGTTTTATTAAGTATATACACATGTCTAATCATTTTCATCATCTAGTTTCAGAACTTTCTTGTAATCTTAATGGAAATCCCATACTCTTAAAATAATCACTCCCTTCGTCTTCCACCCCTATCTATAGAGACTATTGCCCTACTTCTGTGTCTATGGATTTGCCTATCAGGCATATTTTATAACAATTAAATCATAAATCAGTGGTTTCATTCTCTGGATTCCTTTGCTTAGCATAAATACTTCAAGGGCCATTGTTGTTGTAGCATATGCAATAACTGTGTCTCTTTTATGGCCGAATAATATTCCTTTTTACAAGGCAAGCTCTCTTTACTTATCCATTCATCAGTTAAGCATTGGGTTGTTTCCACCTTTGACTGTGATGGAAATTGCTTTCGGAATTTCCTTTCAACACAGTTATAAATATTCATGCAAAAATTCTATTCAAACACCTGTTTTCAATTCTTTGGGGTTTATCCCTTGGAATGGATTTGCTGGGTCATATGGTAATTCTATGTTTGACTTAGTGAGGCATTGCCAAGCTGTTTTACATAGCGGCTGCACCATTTTATGTTCCTACCAGCAATGTGTCTTCGGAGAGTCCCCATTCCTCCATAACTTCACCAATGCTTGTCATGTCCTGCTAATTCTGACTTCTATTATTAATACTGCCTTTCTTCTGGGCGTAATGTGGTATCTTCTTAGAATAGTTTCGACTTGCATTTCCCAAATGATATTGATGTTGAACACTTGCTCCTGTGGTTGTTGACAAGTTGGATAACCATTTATTCAAATCTTTTGCCCATTTTTAAATTGAGTTCTTAGTCTTTTTGTCATTGGGTTGTGTTATTTGTATATTCTGGACCTTGATCAGACATATGATTTGCAAGTGTTTCCCCATTTTATGCATTATGTTTTCATTCCCTTAATAGTGCCTTTTGGTTTGGAAAACAAATTCTAAAATTAAGTTCAATTTATATATTTCATGCTTTTGTTGCCTATGTTTGGTATTGCATCTAATTAACCATTTCCAAATCCAAGGTCATGAATATTTATCTCTGTGCTTAGTACTGGAAATATTTTAATAATATGAGGTATTCCAACTCATGAACATAGAATGCCTTTCTATTTATTTAGGTATTCTTTACTATATTTTATCAATGTTTTAGCTCTTGCTTCTTGGTAACTCATTCATTCTGAGTTCATTTTTTGTGTATGATGTGAGAGAGGGGGTCCACTTCATTTTTTTTTTTTTGCATGCAAAGTCCTGTGGTCCCAGTACTATTTGTTGGAAAGTTAACTCTACCCCCATTGAATTATCTTGGAACCCTTGTGGAAAATCAGTTGTCCATAGATTATGGTTTTCTTCCTGATACTCTCAATTCTATTCCTTCAATATCTGTGTTGGTGCCTGTGTCAATATTACACTGCTGTGATTACAATAGCAATACAGGCAGTTTTCAGATCAGGAATTATGACTCTTTCAACTTGATTCATCCATTTCAAGACAGACTTAGCTATTCTGGATCCATGAATTTTCATACAAGTTGTAGGTTCAGCTTTTCTATTTTTACAAAAAGCCATTGGGATTTTGATATGGATTTCAATTATCCTGTATATTGATTTGGAGAGTATCTACATCTTAATAATATTAAGCCTTTTGATGCATGACTTCAGAATATCAGTCGATTTATTTAGGTTTTCTTTACTTTTTCTTAACAATATCTTGTACTTTTCCATGTAAAAGTCTTATACTTCTTGGTGAAATTGATCCTAAGTAGTTCACTCTTTTAGATGTGATTGTGTCACTTATTTTCCAAATTTCCTTGTAGATAGTTCATTGTTATTGTATAGAAATGTCAGACATGTGTGCATCATTCTTAAGGAATTTATTAATTGGTGCTAATAATTTTTTTGGTGTGAGTTCTTTACAAATTCTTTATATAAGGTTATAAAATCTGTAGATAGAGAGAGTTTTACTTTTTTTCTTTCTGCTATGAATAGCTTTTTTATGTCTTTTTCTTACTTAATTGCTCTGGTTATCAATTCAAAAGGTGGTGAAAGTAAACTGGGCATCCTTATTTTGCTCCAAATTTTAGTCAAAAGCTTTCAAACTTTCACCAGTTAGTATTGTATTTGCTGTGGGTTTTTCATAAATTCCTTTTATCATGTTGAGGAAGTTCTATTTTATTCTTAGATTGATGTCTTTTCACATTGACAGAGTGTTAGATTTCCTCTTGTTTTTTTTTTTCTCCTTTGTCTATTGACTTGTGTTTTTTCTTCGCTCATCCTATTAATGTGGTGTATCACACTGATTGATTTTCATCTGTTGAGCGCTCCTTGCACTCCTGGAATAAACCCCACATGGCACACACTCCTCTCAATGTCCTGCTGGTTCTGGTTAACTCACATCTGTCTCTATATTCAGCAGTATTATTTATCTGTATGATTCTTTTATTTTTTATGTCTTCTTCTGACTTTGGCATCAAGGTAGTGTTGGCCTGAGAATGAATTAGGGCAGGTTCTCTCTCCATTATGTCTTGGAAGTGTTTGAGAAAAATTGGTATCGATTCTTCTTTAAACATTTGATAGAATTTACTAGTAGAACCATTTGGTTCAGGGCTTGTCTTGGTTTGAGGTTTTGTTTAACAGTTCAAATAGTTAAAATAACTGCATCAAAGCAAAACAGCAGATTTTACTTCAAATGTCTGATTTGGTCAATTTTAAGTTTGGTCATGACTAAGCTCAAACAATTTCTTCATTCAAACAAATGAAACTCCTTCTTAACTTGTGAATATTTACTTTGCCAAATAGTTCATCAAAGTTTAGAGATAAATCTTTATCAGCCTTTTTTGTATGTTAAAATCCTCTTCTTTTTGTGGAACTGTTTTAGGGTAAATAATTCACAAAGCAAGAAAAAAACATAAAATACAAACACTTATAATGTCAGGAATTGAAGATAAATGAGTAGAATGCAATTCCATGAATAGAACACAATTCCAACTTTGAGAAGCTCATAGCTAGAAGAAGGTCAAAACCATACTCTAAGCATTACGCCATTCAGCATGTCAGTATGGGACACAATATTTGTTCTATTGTGTACCAAGCACCATTCTGAATACCTGTGCTACTTACAATGTAGTGTGAAGCTGATTCAAGCTTGGCGTCTTGAGCCATCCACACCTACCACACCCCCCAGATCCTTTGCACACAGAGCA
>PVLC010035432.1:0-10569 GCA_004027655.1 Graphiurus murinus | reverse complement strand
GAGGGCCTCACTAAGTAGCTGAGGCTGGCCTCGAACCCAGATCCTCCTGTCTCAGACTCCCAAGTACTGGGATTACAAGCATGCGCCACCACGCCCAGCTTCCTCGCTATGTTTTTGAGGCTATCCTGGAACCTGCAATATTCCTGTCTCAGCCTCCCAAGTACTGGGTTTATAGGCTTCCATCACCATACCTGGCTCCCTCTTTTTTACTTAGTTTTTTTGGTACTGGGGATTGAATCTAGGGGCATTCTACCTCTGAGCTATACCCCAGCCATATTTTTTTATTATTTTGAAACAGGGTCTCATTAAGTTGCAGAGGGCCTCACTAAGTAGCTGAGGCTGGCCATGAACCCAGATCCTCTGGTCTCAACTTCCCAAGTACTGGGATTACAAGTGTTCACTACCACGCCCGGCTCCTTTACCTTAAGAAGAAGAAGAAGAAAAAAGAAAAAGCCAGCTATAGTTGCACATGGCTGTAATACCAATATTTGAGAGTCTGAGATTGGAGAATCACAGATTCAAAGTCAGCCTCAGTAACTTGGTGAGGCCCTCAGCAACTTAGCGAGAGTTTCTCAAAATAAAATACAAAAAGAAAAGGATTGAGGGTATAGCTTGGAGGTAGAATGCCCCTAGGTTTGGTCCCTAGTACAACAAAGAGGAGGAAGAGAGTTGGGGGAGAAGGAGGGTGTGCCACCTTGCCTGACTGAAACAGGAGGATCAAAGTTTCGATTCAAGGCCAGTCTCAAAAATTTAGTGAGACCCTGTTTCAAAATAAGAAATAAAATAGGAAGGGGTACAATGCAGAGGTAGAATGTCCCTGGGTTTAATCCCCAGTACCAGAAACAATAATAATTTTTTAAAAGTAATGGTTAGTTTGGTATGACATCCATTGTTTAATTTAAGTAATTTATTTATTTATTTTTGTGCTACTGGGGATGGAACTTGGGCATTCTACCTCCAAGCTACACCTCCAGCCTTAATTTATTCTTTATTTTGAAACAGGGTCTAAGTTGTGAAGGGCCTCACTAAGTAGCTGAGGCTGGCCGCGAACCTGAGATCCTCCCGTCTCAGCCTCCCAAGTACTGAGATTACAAGCATGTGCCCCCACGCCCGGCTCTGACATCCATTGTTTTAATTAAATCTCTTTATTTTACTCACTTAGATTTGGTTTCAAAATAGAAGATCTAGATTCCGTATCCAGAGAAAAAGAGAACCTGATGAGTCACTAGAAAAAGACCAAATACAAGGTATCTGACATGAGTTCAAGATAACAAGTCTGTTGGGCCAGTTTGGTCCCCTCTTGTGTGTCCAGGGCCTCCTTGTGGTAGAGTCAATTTCTCCTCTTGGAGGTGGAAGACATTCCCACCTATCCCAGTCTCCGTGTTTTCTCAGAATCGTCAGATTCATGAGATTCATTACAGTCCCTAATGACTTTCCAAGTCTGTGGGCCTTCCAAGAAATTCCACTGCCTACTTCTCCAATGAGTCCAGCAACCCTATTAGAATATGATTTTGTTCACTGATGTTTCCCAGTGCCTGGTACATAGTAAACACCCACTAAATCTTGTTGAAGGTGAGACTGAGTGAAGGGAGGAATGAATCCTCAGGTATGTTTTGCTAGAGGAGGGCCACGGCATGGCTTTCTAAGGAAGTAATGGGTTCCATATTGGATTGCAATGATGAGAAATGGTTGACTTCTGTGTCTGTGAGTGTAAACTGTCCTCTCCTTATTCTTTTCTCCTGTCTTTCCTCCTTAGGTATGGAAGACACATAAAACGGCATCAGCTTCTGAGTCCACAATTTGCAGTCCCTTATAATAATAATAAATAAGTTTAAAAGGGCTGGGAATGTATCTCAGTGATAGCGACCCTGGGCTCAATTCAGAGTACCACAAAAATTAAATTAAAATTTAAAAAGGATTAGGGGTGCAGCTCATTGGTAGGATACTCCTGGGTTCGAATCTCAGTATCAGAAAGAATTAAGTCAGATTTAAAAGGGCTGGGGATGGAGCTCAGTGGTAGAGCACCCCTGGACTCAACCCCAGTACCTTAAAAAAAAAAAAAAAAAGGAGTGGACTTGGTGACACATGCTTGTTTCTTCTTCTTTTTTTTTTTTTCAGTACTGGGGATTGAACTCAGGGGCATTCTACCTCAGAGCTACACCCCCAGCCCTATTTTTTACTCTTTATTTTGAAACAGGGTCTTACTAAGTTGCAGAGTGCCTCACTAGGTAGCTGAGGCTGGCCTCAAACCTGGATCCTCCGATCTCAGCCTCCAAAATGCTGGGATTACAAGCATGCACCACCACGCCCGGCTGGTTTCCATTCTTTTGGGTACATACCCAGAAGTGGTATTGCTGGATCATTATGGTAGGTTCATTCCCATTCGTCTGAGGATCCTCTATATTTTCCAAAGTGGTTGCAATAATTTGCAATCCCCCCAACAATGTATTAGGGTTCCCACTTCTCCACACCCTCATCAGCATTTGTTATTGATCATGTTTTTATGATTGCCATTCTGATTGGAGTTAGGTGAAATCTCAAGGTAGTTTTGATTTGCATCTCTCTGATTGCTAATGATGTTGAACATTTCCTCAGACATTTATTGGTCATTTGTATTTCTTCTTCTGTGAAGTGTCTATTTAGGTCATTTTCCCATTTTTTGATTGGATTATTTGTTTTCTTAGCTGTGAGTTTCTTGAGTTCTCTGTATATCCTAGATATTAGTACTCTATCAGAAGAGTAGCTGGCAAAAATTTTCTCCCACTCTGGACTCTCTGTTGAGGTTCTTGGTAGTTTTCCTTGGCTGCGCAGAAGTTTAATGCAATCTCATGTATTGATCTTCCTTTGAGTTGCTTGTGCTTTTGAGGTCTTGTTGAGAAAGTTTTTACCTGTGCCTATGTGTTGAAGTGTTGGGCCTATGCCCCCTTCAGGTAGCTGCAAGGTCTCTGGCCTGACTTCCAGGTTTTTGAGCTACCTTGAGTTGACTCTTGTGTAGGGTGAGAAAGTGGGGTTTATTTCCATTTTCCTGCATATGGTTAACCAGTTTTGACAACACCATTTGTTAAAGAGGCTATCTTTTTCCAGTGTATGTTTTTGGCTCCTTTGTCAAAAATCAGTTGACTGTAAACACGTGGGTCTGTTTCTGAATCTTCTATTCTGCTCCATTGGTCTGTGTGTCTGTTTTTGTGCCAATACCATGCTGTTTTTATTACTGTGGCTTTGTAGTAGAGTTTGAAGTCAAGTATTGTGATACCTCCTGCAGGGTTCTTGTTGCTAAGAACTACTTTGGCTATCCTGGGCTTTTTGTTGTTCCAAATGAATTTAAGGACTGATTTTTCTATGTCTGTGAGGAATGACCTTGGTAATTTCATGGGTATTGCATTGAATCTGTAGATCGCTATTGGGAGGATGGCCATTTTGATGTTATTTATTCTGCCTATTCAAGAGCATGGTAGATTTTCCCATCTTCTAAGGTCTTCGATTTCTTTTTTGAACTTTTTGTAGTTTTCCTTAGAGGTCTTTTACCTCTTTGGTTAGGTTTATCCCTAAGTATTTTATTTTTGGGGGTGCTATTGTGAGTGGAATTGTTTTCTGGACTTCTTTTCCAGTGGATTTATGGTTGGCATACAGGAAAGCTTCTGATTTTTTAAGATTGATTTTGTATCCAGACACTTTGCTGAATTTGTTGGTCCATTCTATAAGTTTTTTGGCTGACTTTGTTGGGTCTTCTAAGTATAGTATGTCATCTGCAAAAAGGGATAATTTTAGTTCTTCTTTCCCTATTTTTACCCCTTTGATTTCCTTCTCTTGCCTTATTACTCTGGCTAGAGTCTCAAGTACTATGTTGAACAGAAGAGGTGATAATGGACATCTTTGTCTTGTTCCTGTTTTTAGTGGGAACTCTTGAAGTTTTTCTCCATTTAATGTGATATTGGCTGTGGGCCTATTATATATTGCCTCTATGATTTTGAGGTATGTTCCTTGTATTCTGATTCTCTGCAGTGCCTTTAGCATGAATGGGTGTTGGATCTTGTCAAATGCTTTTTCAGCATCAAGTGAGATGATTATGTGATTTTTGTCTTTGATTCTGTTTATGTGGTGGATTATATGGGTTGTTTTTGTAGGTTGAACCAGCCTTGCATCCCTGGGATGAACCCAACTTGGTCATGGTGTATAATTTTCTTGATGTGGTTTTGAATGCGCATTGCTAGTATTTTGTTTAGCAGTTTTGCATCTAAGTTCATCAATGATAAAGACCTATAGTTTTCTTTTCTTAAGCTGTCTTTATTTGGCTTTGGTATTAATGTGATGTTGGCTTCATAGAATGTGTTTGGGAGGGTCCCATTTCTTTCTATTTCACAGAATAGTTTGAGGAGTATTGGGATTAGCTCTTCTATAAATGTTTTATAAAATTCACTTGGAAAACCATCTGGCCCTGGGCTTTTGTTTGATGGTAAACTCTTTATTGCCATTTCTATTTCTTTGTTATTGGTCGATTTAAGTTTTCTATATCTTCTTGACTCAATTTAGGAAGGTTATATGTATCTAGAAAATTGTCAATTTCTTCTAGATTTTCCATTTTGTTGGAGTATAGTTTTTCAAAACAGTTTCTGATGATCCTCTGTATTTCCACAATGTGAGTGGTAATATCACCTTTTTCATCTCTTATTTTGGTAATTTGGGTTGATTCTCTCTTTCTTTTGGTTAGGTTGGCTAATGGTTTATCGATCTTGTTTATTTTTTCTAGAAACCAGCTTTTGGTTTTGTTCTGTATTTTTTTATTCTTTATTTCATTAATTTCTGCTCTGATTTTCATAACTTACTGTCTTCTACTGGCTTTGGTGTTAGACTGTTCTTGTTTTTCAAGGGCTTTGAGCTGTGTCATTAGGTTATTTATTTGGTGATTTTCTGTTTGTCTTATGTGGGCACCCAGTGTTATAAATTTTCCTCTTAGTACTGCCTTCAAGGTGTCCCAGAGGTTTTGATATGTTGTGTCTCTGTTTTCATTGGTTTCTAGGATTTTTTAAATTTCTCCCCTTACTTCTTCTATGAACCATTCCTCATTCAGCAGTTCATTCTCCATGTGTTTACATGGTTACTCTGGGTCTTCTTAGAGTTGATTTCTAGTTTCACTCCATTGTGATCTGAAAAGATGCAGGGAATTATGCTACATTTTTTTTAATTTGCCAGTGCTCTCTTTGTGGCCCAGAATGTGGTCTATTTTGGAGAAGGTTCCATGGGTCTGCTGAGAAAAAGATGAATTCAGCTGTAGTTGGGTGAAATATTCTGTATGTATCTAACAGGTCCATTTGGTTTACGGTATTATTTAGGTCCAAAGCATCTTTACTGACCTTTTTTTTAGAATATTGGTCTAGTGATGTGAGAGGAGTATTGAAGTCTCCTAGTATTAGTGTATTGGGATCTATGTGTGACTTTATATCATGCAGAGTTTGTTTTATGAAAGTGGCTGCACCTATGTTTGGGGCATAGATGTTGATAATTTTTATTTCCTCTTGCTCTATTGTTCCTTTTACTAGTAAAAGGTGACCTTCTTTGTCTCTTTTGATGAGCTTAGGCTTGAAATCTAATTTATCTGATATCATAGTTGCTACTCCTGCTTGTCTTCAAGTTCCATTGTCATGAATTACCTTACACCAGCCCTTCACCTTTAGTTTGTGGGAATCTTTGTATGTAAGGTGTGTTTCTTGCAGGCAGCATATAGATGGATTCTGGGTTTTGATCCATTTTGCCACCTTGTGCCTTTTTATTGGGGAGTTGAGACCATTTATATTCAGTATGAGTATTGAGAGATGATTTTTTTTTTTCGGTACTAGGCATTTAGGGATTGAACAAAGGGGCATTCTACCTCTGAGCTACACCCCCAGCCCTATTTTTTATTCTTTATTTTGAAACCGAGTCTCACTAAGTTGCAGAGTGCCTCACTAGGTAGCTGAGGCTGGCCTCGAACCCGGATCCTTCGGTCTCAGCCTCCCGAATGATGGAATTACAAGCCTGCGCCACCACGCCCGGCGAGAGATGATTTTTAATTCCTAACATTTTGGGTTTTGACTTCTGTTTGCGGTAGTGTTTGTTCTTTGCTTAGTTGTTTGCTTCCTGGCAATTATTGTTTCTCTGGTTCTGACATTTACTTGTTAATTCTTCTTTATAGTTAATCTCTTTGAGTATTTTCTCTAGTGCTGGTTTGGAAGATATGAATGCTTTCAGTTTCTGTTTGTCATGGAAGGTTTTTATATCCCATCAATTTTGAGAGGGAGTTTTGCTGGGTATGAGAATCTTGACTGCAAGTTATTTTCTTTCAGAGTTTAGAATATGTTACTCCAGCCCCTCCTGGCTTTCATGACTTGGTTTGGGAGGTCTGGAGTGATTCTAATTGGTTTGCCTCTAAATGTCACTTGGCCTTTTACTTTTGTTGCCTTTAGAATTCTCTCCTTAGCTTGATTATTATGTGGTGTGGTGAACCTCTTCTCTGGTCTTGTCTAGAGGGGGTTCTATATGTTTCCTGCACCTGTGTGTCTACTTCTCTGTTTGGAAAATTCTCTATTACTTCTTTGAAAAGGTTGTTTATTCCATTAGTTTCAACTTCTAATCCCTCTTCTATGCCTATTATTCTTAAGTTAGCTCTTTTAAAGTTGGCCCAGATTCATTGATATCCGATTCATACTGTTGAATTTTTTTTCTGGATTATGTACAATGGATTCATTTTTGGAATGGTCATCTTATCTAGGAGTGGTATTCTATTTTCCATGTTGTCCAATCTACTGTTTATAGTTTGTATTGATGGCTTCACTTCTATTATTGCATCTTTCACATCCTTCACTTCCCTCAAGGCTTCTCTATGATTGCTGCTCAGGGTGTCAGATTCTTTATTTGTTCATTTCTTTCTTTCCAGCTCCCTCTGCATTCTTTCTGGAAGTTTTGTAATGTTTATGTTATTAAAGATCTGAATTGTTCTTCTGGTAATCTCTGCCATTCAGTGTTGTTGAGTTCTGTTATTGTGGGATTGTGTTGAGTCATTGTTTCTTTGCTATATTTCCTTCCCATGGTTTCTCTATTCTTAAATGTATATCTTTGCTGCTCTTGCATGCTTTCTCTGAATTTATAGGTTTCTTATTTTTATTTTCTCTCTGTGAATGGTATCTTGTACTGAGTTGCATTTACTCTGGGACTTCTTCTGCCCAGTCTATTGTTGCCTTTGGTAGGTTTCAGGTGTTGACTTCTAGGGTCTAGCAAAAGCTAACAAAGCAACCAATCCTCCAAACAAACATAGATATATCAAAGCAATGCAAAGTGAAAACAGTAAAAACAAAACAAAACCAAAAACCCAGAAAACAAAAAACAACAAGAAGAAACAAAATAAAAAACCCTGCAAGTTTGTAAGAACAGACATGATTTGGCTTCTGCAGATCTTTTGGGAAGATCTATGCTGATATAGGTAGCTGACAAAATTGTGGCTGCCACTGCCATGTACACACAGGCTCCTTTGTCCTCACTGGTCTGCTTTCTAGGTTCTGATCAGCTGCTTTTGTTGCTTTGTTCACTTTTCTGCTGTTTTGCTTGTCTTTCCTTCCATCAAGAAGCTTCTTTTGCAGCAGTTTTTATTCAAGCTCTGCAGTGCAGATGATCGCTGCTCTGGCTCTGGAGGGAGAGGTGAGCTGAGGTGGCCCCGTTCGGGCTTAAGCTGGTCGTACCATGCGTTCTGGTCACTGTCGAAGGTGTGGTGATATGCCGTCTGGTTAGGATGTAGAGTTCAGGAGTCGCTTACTCCACCTCTGGTCGCTGGGAATGCAGAAGGTTGTTATATATTTCTTTGTTAGTAGACCTCACTCGGGGGGTCGGCTCAACGGCAGCCATCACTCTGCGGCATGGCACCGCCACCATGCAGATGGGCTTCTTTGCTCTCCCTGGTCAGCTTTCTGGATTCTGGTCAGCTGTATTTCAGTTTTCATAGTGTTGTTCACTTTTTTGTTGTTGTTGTTGTTGTTTTTCTTCTGTCAAGAAGCTGCTTATATGGCAGAGTTTAATAGAGCTCACAGCGCCGGATGAGAGGTGTCTCACTCCGACACCGTCTTCCTGAGCCATGTGATATTTCAAAAGATGTATATGTTGTGTAGCTGGGTGTGTTGGCGCACGCTTGTAATCCCAGCATTCGGGAGGCTGAGACCGGAGGATCCGGGTTCGAGACCAGCCTCAGCTACCTAGTGAGGCACTCCGAAATTTAGTGAGATGGGTTTCAAAATAAAGAATAAAAAATAGGGCTGGGGGTATAGCTCAAAGGTAGAATTCCCCTGAGTTCAAGCCCCAGGACCAAAAAAAAAAAAAAAAGATGTATATGTTGTGTAATGTTCAAGTCAGGGTAAGCATAGCTATCTCCTTAAACATTTATCATTTTGTGGTAAAATATGCAGTATCCTTTCCTCTAGATCTTTCGTAAAAATATAGCACTTTACCTATAATCACCCTACTCTAAATAGAATACCATAACCTATTTCTCCTAGTATGCATTGACCAATCTTTATACATCTCTTCTTTCCCCTATTTCTCTCCCCACTCTCTGCTGTCCATCATTCCACTCTTCCAAGTACTAACCAGGCTTCTGATCCTGCTTCTGAGATCAGATGAGATCCAGCATGTTCAATATGGTATGGCCGTAGACCACCATTCTACTCTCAATCTCTATGAGATCAACTTGAGATTCCATGTAGAAATATGGTAATCCATTTTTTTTTATGTGCCTAGATTTTTTTTTGGTGTGTGTGGTACTGGGGATGGAACCCAGGGGCCTTCTACCTCTAGGCTATACCTCCAGACCTAATTTTTTTTTTTTTTAATTTTGAAACGGTCTCACTAAGTTGCTAGGAGCCTCATTAAGTTGCTGATCCTAGCCATAAACCTGTGATCCTCCTGTCTCAGTCTCCCAAGTGCTGGGATTACAAGCATGTGCCACCACACCTGGCTCTATGTCTAAATTATTTCACAAAGTATACTGATATCTAGTTCCATCACATTGTTTCAAATAACAGGATTTCTGGTGTTTTTTTGTTTTTGTTTTTGGTACTGGGAATTGAATTCAGGGACATTCTACCTCCAGGCTACACCCTCAGAACCTTTTATTTTTATTTTGAAACAGAGTCTCTCCAAGTTGTTGATGGTCTCCCTAAGTTGCTGAGGCTGGCCTCAAACTTGTCATCCTTCAATCTCAGCCTCCAAGTACTTGGATAACAGGTGTGTGCCTGGCTAGGATTTCATCCTATTATATGGCTGAAATAGTATTCCACTGTGCATACATTCCACATTTTTTTTTATCCACACCTCAGTTGGTGGGCACTTAGGTTGATTTGATTTCTTGGCTCTTTTGAATAGTGCTGCAATATACATGGGAATGCAGATGTTTCATCAATGTACTGGAACTTATTTCCTTTTGGGAAAAAAAAACCCAGTATGGACACCTAGTTTGATTCCATACCGTTGCCATTGTGTATTATTCAGCTATAGACATGGGTATGCATATATCGCTATAATATTTTGACTTTAATTCTTTTGGAAAAGTATACCTAAGTCATAGTGGGGGCTTCCATTCCTAGGCTTTTAAGGAACCTCTATATGGATCTCCATAGTGGCTGTACTAATTTATAATTTCACCAACAATGTATAAATGTTCCTTTTAGGGGGAGAAACCTCATTGGATCCAGGGAAGTGGTCTAAGGAAAGGGAAGGGGGAAGACTGAGGTTCATTAATGGAAATACTACCATTGACTGTGTGTACATATGTGCATATACCAACATCAATCCCAGTACTCTGTATTGGGAAGTGGGGAGACAGGAAGGTAGGGGGGTACCAGGTGTTGTGTGCATGTATGTCACTGTCAACATGATTTGCATTATGATGTGACTATAATGTACCAATGAAAGCATAATAAAAATGTTCCTGTTTACCCATATCCTTACCAAAATTTATAATTACTTGTATTTATGAATGACTGCCATTCTAACTGGAGTGAGATGGAGTCTCAGTGTAGTTTTTTTTCCAGAGACAAATTTATTTAGGAAAGAAAGGAATACATATCCAAGGGAAAGTGCAGGCCATCTCCAGAGTGAGAGATACCTCAGTTTCCTTTGATTTGCATTTTCCTGATTGCTAAGAATGTTCAACATTTCTTCATATATTTTTTATCCATTTGTATTTTCTTTTGAAATGTGTCTATTTAGTCCAACTTTGCACTTAGTGATTGGGTTATTTGTGTATTTGGTGTTTTTTAGTTGTTTGGGTATGTGCATTGCTGGAGATTGAACCCAGGGACATTCTACCTTTGAGCTAAACTCACACCCCTTTTCATTTTTTATTTTGAAATAGGGTCTTGCTAAATTACCATGAGCTGACCTCGAACCCACAATCCTCCAGTTTTAGGCTTCCGACTGTTGGGAATATAGTTGTGTACCATAGTGCTGGCTTTGAGTTATTTGTATATTCTGAAGAGCTTCTGTGCAGCCAAGGAAACTATCAAGAACCTCAACAGAGAGCCCACAGAGTAGGAGAAAAATTTTGCCAGC
>PVLC010035431.1:0-16342 GCA_004027655.1 Graphiurus murinus | reverse complement strand
TTCTTCTTCTTCTTCTTCTTCTTCTTCTTCTTCTTCTTCTTCTTCTCTCTCTCTCTCTCTCTCTCTCTCTCTCTCTCTCTCTCCCTTTTTCCTGCATATATACTGATTTTGTTACCTTCTCTTTTATGACCATTATTTCTAGCATAAGTTTCCCAATACTTAGAAATTCATTTTGCAAGCCGGGGGTGGTGGATTTGGGAGGCTGAGACGGGAGGATCTGGGTTCTCGGCCAGCCTCAGCTGCCTAGTGAGGAACTCTGCAACTTAGTGAGACCCTGTTCCAAAATAAATAATAAAAAATAGGGCTGGGTTTATAGCTCAGAGGTAGAATGCCCCTGAGTTTAATCCCCAGTACCGCAAAAAAAAAGAAATTCATTTTGCATACTTTTGGCATCATTTTTCCAATGCTGTAAACACTGTACCTTAATAGGTATAATGTCAAAAAATAAGGACAAAGGGATAAATAGGATAAATATTTCTTTTCCTTCTCTCTCTCTTTTTTTTTTTTTTGGTGCTGAGAGTTGATCCCCGTGGGCCTTCTGCCTGCATGCTAGCTACATCTCTAGCATTTTTTTGAATTTTTTTTTTTTTTTTTTTTTTGCAGTACTGGGGATTGAACTCAGGGGCATTCTACCTCTGAGCTATACCCCCAGCCCTATGTTTTGTTCTTTATTTTGAAACAGGGTCTCACTAAGTTGCGGAGTGCCTCACTAGGAGCTGAGACTGGCTGCGAACCCAGATCCTCCGGTCTCAGCCTCCCAAATGCTGGGATTACAAGTGTGCGCCACCACGCCCAGCTTACTTTTTTAAAATTTTATTTTTGAAACAATTTCTCACTAAATTCGAGCTTGCAATCATCCTCTCTCAGACTCTCAAGTGCTCTGCTCCTACTGCTCCCGGCTTAAATATTCCCCTTTCTTACATTAAAGTTTCTGAGACCCCATCCTGACTCTATAACAGATTATAGGATTTTTGAATTATTTTAAATTCTGAAGAAAAATGGTATATAGAGAACTACACTAGGCTCTTTGAGTCATAAGCATGTATCTTCAGAAGAATTTATACTCTAGTAAAATAAATGTAAAAACATAAAGTTATCATAAGTACACTATGAGAAAGTCCTCTGAGAGAGAGAGTTCACAGAATAGCGCATGTGGTTAGAGATTTCAAAAAAGAATGAATTGAAGCAATGGACCTTCAGGTGGAATTCAGCAATGTGTAGGATTTTGGCAGAGGAGCACAGTCAAGGAATAGGCCCAGAGAGTTGTCAGTTACACTTAGGGGCAAGGGGAAGTCCAATTGTTTAGTCCAGATCAGGACCATCCAGTAAAAATATAATGAGCCGCAAGTGAAAACCAAGGAAGAATTTTCATTCTTCAAATAGCCATATTAGAAAAGGAAAAAGAAAAGCAACAGGTAAAATTAATGTTAACAAGATGTTTTAACTCCATATATCCCAAATACTATTTTTTCAACATGTGACAGAAATAAAGATATTAGTCAACCTTTTTTTTTTTTTTTTCTCTTCAATGCTGTACACCCTGGAGTGTATTTTGCACTTGTAGCACATTGTAGTCTGGACTCGTCTCATTTTAAATGCTCACCAGTCTCTGCGTGCCTGTGGTATATCTTTGGACGGTGGGTTCAAGGGTTGGGCTCTGCTCCTGAAATCATCCACATTGCCCAGGACACAGTCATTTGTACAGTATTGCTCAAGGCAGACTGTTAAGATGAACCATTTCAGTAAACCCTTTCATGAAAGACCGGGCTTATGAAGTTTCAAAGACAGAATTTTCTGCCATGAGGTAGAAGGAGGTATTGCCTCATGGAAAAGAGTTGTAATGGCTAGCTAGCCCTATAATTTTCTCAAATGCCAGGATCTGATATTTGACTTTGACGTGTTAATGTCTAGATTCCTATCTCCTTAGCTACGTACCATGTGTGGTAGAAAAGTCACCAGCAACATCCAGACACAGGAAGTCTCAACCTACTCTTGCCAGCAACATCACAAACTTCAGGTGATGAGCTATGTTTAGGTCTTCTGGAGCAAACCTAGTGGTTCTGAGGGTAGCTTTGGACCACTTTTGGAAATTCTGAATTTAAAAGACAGTTAAATCAATATCCATACATCCTTTATTTATTTGGTTTTTTTTTCTATTTGGGTTCACTATTTTCTTTTGCACCCAGTGCACATACAACTATCTTTGACTCCTTAACATCTCTACAGGTACTCTTGTTTGGATGCTCAGTGCTATCTTGATTTCAGTAACATTAAAATTGACCTTCTAACTTGAGTCATCACCCTCCATCCATTCTCCCCAATGTAGCTTGAGTGATATTTATAAAAATGAGTTGAGATTTGTTCTCTGTTAAGAGATTTTATTCTGCAAAATTCTCTAATCAGTAGATGCTTTTGATCCTTTAAGAAGTTTCTTTTGTTTAGCCATAAACTATGTATAATACTAATCACAAAAGGCAACTCTTTGGGGTACCCTACTGAATTCATCTCAGAATGGCAACTCCCTGAATTTTCCTGTCCAGTGCCTTCGGCTCTCTTTATGTGAACCTGAAACCTCAGCCCTGTGGAACAAAGTGCAAAGCTCACATTCATACCTAACTAATCTTTGACTTATTCTTATAAACTTGCATCTTACCAACTTCTTAATGCTCTACTTCTTGTTCCTGATTTATTGCTGGAAACAGGAGCTGAAAAAAATTTTCGTGATAGCTGTGTGGAAGATGCTGTGCTTCAAATGCAAGGTTTGCTTTCATTCTCTCCACAACCCAGTGACATAGGTAGCATTTTATGGGGTGGGCATTTGATGCATTAAGTGTGTGTGTGTGTGTGTGTGTGTGTGTGTGTGTGTGTGTGTGTGTGTTACTAGGAATTAAACTCAGGGACTTTATACCTCTGAGCTACACCCGAGCCCTATTTTTATTTTTAAATAGTCTCACTAAATTTCTGAGAGCCTTGGTAAGTTTCTGAAGCTGGCTTCAAACCTGCCATCCTCCTGTCTCAGCCTTCCAAATACTAGGATTACAAGTGTGCACCAGCATGTCATGTTGGGCACCGATCTTGATGAGGCCACAGAGCTGGTGCATATCAGAATGGGATTCCAACTCTGACCACCATCAGACTCTAGAGTCAGCTGTGTTCTGACATCTCTGTGGTGTAACTCATGACTTCCATCAACCTGAAAGGCCTGTCTCCCCAGCTTCCAGGAACAATGGCTTTCTTGTTCCATCAGACACAGACCGAATGCTAACCCACTCATCTGCAAAGCCTCCTCTGACATATCCTAATAGATCATGCTATTCCTTCATTTAGACAGATATTTTTGGCAAATACGAATACCGTCTTTTACGTGGAAGCTAATCATAATTATTTCTTCATCTACTGGTGACACGAGTCACTCTATTTCTTTGCATCCCAATTACCTTTACTTCAAATACATATGTTAATAATGCATATTTCATAATGCTGTTGTGAGAAAGAAATATCAATGAGATAATAAAGGAGTCCCTGGAACAGGGACTGGGGCATAGGAAATAATCAATACTGGTTAGCTGGTTAGCTGTAATTATCCTCACCATTTTACCACTAGACTGAGTATAAAGAAATTTGCATGAGACATTGTTCTACCTCTAGTGGGTAGTATCACATCTTTGACCTGGTAAGTATTCCATGAATGTCTAATGAGCTGAATCACAGTGAATTACTATTTCTTCCATCTTTCTTGGACTTCTGCTATGCAGAGCCTTCTACATCTCTCAGCTTTCTGCTTCTTTGACTTCACGTGAATTTCCATGTTCTTTGTTTTAGAATATCTCTGTCTACTCACTATTCATTGACTAGTTTCTCAATTTATTTTTTTCTGTGTTTTCACTCTCCCTGATTCTGTTCTAAGAGCTGAAAAGTGAAGTAAGAAACAAGGCGGCTTAGTTTTTATTTATATACACCTGAATTTCTAATGTATGAGAAAACTATGTACAAATACACACACTCTGAAAAAGATCACTGTAAAGTAATAGAGAATACCAATTAACTGGGAATGGAGGCTCCTTTTGTAAATCAGAAGGCTTCTCTAATGAAAGTTGATGAAGGAAAGAAATAAAGAGCCAGATAAGGGTGTCTCCACATAAGGTACGCAAAGTAAGAGGTCTTGACTTTGAAATAAGCTTGGAGTTTACCAAGAATGGCAAGATGGGACTGTTGTGTAAGAAAACTAATCCCATGGAAGTGAGGGATACTAGTTCATTTGTGATCGTATTATAAACTAAAGTGTAGGGTTTTTTTTGTTTTTGTTTTTTTTTCCAAAGGTGTTCAGGTTGCAGACAGTGGCATGATTCAATTTATATTTTAAAGGAGTCACTTTAGCTTTAGTATATTGAAAAGAGAGACAGTAGAGAGAGGATTCCGGAAGACCAGTTGGAAGCCAATGAAAAATTCCAAGTGATGGTGAGGGTTTGAATCAGGGCAGCTATGGGTCTGGTGAGACATGCATATATTTAAGATATTTTAAAAATATAGAACTCTTACATACTTATAAAAGTAAAAATGACACAAAAATATTTTTACACAGCCATTACCCAGTCTATCAAAGTCTGTGATTCTCTCTCTCTCTCTCTCTCTCTCTCTCTCTGTCTCTCTTCCCCCCTCTTTCCCTCTCTCTTTTCTACTCTTCTACAATCTTTCTTATTTAATATTTATTTATTTTAATATACTTTCATTGGTGCATTGCAATCACATATCATAATGAAGTTCAAAATAATGGGGACATACATGCACATAGCACTTCGTGAGCTTCCCCCAAATGTCCTTCTCATTCCTTCCCTTTCCCTGTGTATGATATTGAGATTGGAATTGATAACTTCACATGTATATATAATATCAATAGAAGAGCACAATCTTTCTCTTTTTTTTTTCTTTCCCACTCTATTTACTGCAGGGGTTGGCAAACTGATTCTATAAAGGGCTAGATAGTAAATACTTTTAGCTTTCAAGGAAAATATTACTGGTGCTATTGCTCAATCTGTCATTGTGATGTGAAAACATCAATAGACAGTATGTAGGTGAAGGACACTGATTTATAATATAACTATATTTATAAAAACAAGTGGTTGCTGGGTTGACTCACTGGTCACACTTCGTTGACTCCTGCTGTAGAGTCCGCTAACGCAAATACCACACATTTTATCATGTTTACCAGGAGTTAATTTAGCTAATATCTACAACAGATCATAACCACTTCCTCCAGTTTCTTTCCTCCATTCCCCTCTTGCTCTCCTTCCTTCTCCTTATCATTCTTATCATCATGTTACTATTACCATACAATGCACATCAATAACACATGACACTTATTATCTTCTAAATATCCAATTTGGAATCCCAACAAGTTCTGCACATTCCCTATGGTTGATATGTCTATTGAGTTTACTTGAATTCACAACAGTTCTCTTTCCCTCTTCATATTAATTTGTTGTTTAAGATGTTGTGGTGTGAGGTATTATTTATACACATCATGTGTAGCAGGCCACACTGATTATGACCTAAATAATTGCTGTCCCTGTTTCTCATTCTTATATCCTTAGCAAGTAACCACTCTCCTATTGTTTACAGTATGGCTTAGTCTTGCCTGTTTTTGAATTTTATCATAAGAGAAACTCTTCTATCTCTTATATAATTAACATTCTTTTAATTGTTAAAAACTGGATCATTAGTCATGTAGAATTTCCTACATTCTGTATTTTTCTGATTGTATCTAAAGGAAATATCTCTTTATCTCCTGTATTTCTTAAAAATCTGAAAGTTATACTTAGAAGATTTGCTAAATTCTGACTGAAGATAGTAATGGGGGCTTCCTATTTCATTTTGGGGACACATAGACTATTGGTCACTCTTTAAGTGACGATATGACTGCTCATAGCTAGTGAATTATTTATCTAGGCTCAGACTCCCTTTGGGGTTGGATCAGTACTTATTGCACTCATAAAAACTGAGTGCTTAGCTTTCTACCTGGCAGAAAAGAAGCACTTAGTAAATAATCATAGAAGGAAGACAAAAGGTGACAAGTAAAAAAAAAAAATGCTTGGAAAGAAGGAAGGAGGGACAGGAGATAGAAGGAAAAAAAGGAAGAAAGGAGGGAGGGAGGAAAGAGGAGGAGGGAGAAGGGAAAGAAGAGGTATGAACAACACCTTGTAGTAGGTAATTTCCTTAAAACTAGGGAAACTTTTCTATTCAATTTTGTTGTATCTTGGTCTTACCATAGAGTCATAATAAAAATAATAATAATAATAATAATAATAATAATACCCCCAAAGCATCATAGGGTTATTATTTGCCAAATTTTATTTTATTTTATGCACAATCACAAATATGTTTAAAACTAAGTCCTTTTTCTAAACCATTTTTTCAGGTGAATAAAATAAATAAAGGAGAAGAAGAAGAAGAGGAGGAGGAGGAAATATACACTTGGTCATTAGTTAAAATGCCAGAACTAGAATTTGTTTTCTGAAAATGTACAGATTGCCTTCTTTGGGGAAACCCAGAAAGTATTTGTTGAATGACTCAGAGAAGTTACCACTCAAGTGACTGGCTCATAGTAACTGCTCAATAAATATTAGCTAATATCATTAATTTCCTACTCATTGCCAAGACCTTTATTAAAGGCCTCCTGCTCATTAAGACCTCTTATATTACCAGCCCATACCAACCTTGCCACTGTCCATATACATATTTTGTTCATTAAATAAATAGTTCATGTTTTCCTGTCTTATTCTTGAGGCTCAATCATAAGCATTTATGTAAAGACACAACATCTGAAAATGCTATAATGTCTGTCACTATTTCCACTCCAGAGCCAGTTAAACAGTAGGTGCTCTATAAATGCCTCTGGATGGTTTAGTTGACATTAAACCTAGAAGCAACTTTGTGCAGAAGGAACATGAGACTGACTGGTGAATCTTCTAGTTCTGGTCCAATTACTGACAGTACAGGGGGAGGGCACCACAGGAAAGCCAATTAAACTCTCCATGTTTTGACTTCCAAACTACAAAATTGGCACGATAGCCTTTATCCCCATAACTCTCAGGTATATGGCTAGGTTCAAATAGGATAATGCAAACCATAAATTTCAGTACAGATACAAGGTTTTATTATCCCAGTTACATTATATCCCTCTCTGTCTCCTTGCCATATATTACCACCATCTCGTTTAAGTGAACACTCAATAGTCACCAAATGATTTTTTCTAAATCAATAATATAAACAAAGAAAACAAGATGATCCAGTAAAAAAAAAAAAAAGTCTCGGGAAATTGACTCTCAGGGAGCATGTACAATATTGTCTTGGAAAGGTAGGCTGATATAATATGCCACTAACTCTCTAAGTCAGAGAAGAATTTCCCAGAAAGCTTGCAAGTAAATGCATTTTCTACAATTCACTCTAGTGCGGCAATTCTCAGGAGATAACACCATTAATACTCCATTTCAAATTAAAAAACATATGCTTTTTCCTCTCTCTTAAAAAAAAAAAAAAAGCAAAGGAACATGTCCCATTTTCTTTCCTTCACAAAAACAAAAGCTTTTAAAATGATAAAAATTGCCTCTGCTTGATAAAACAGCCATCTGCATCTGATTTTGTTAAGTGTTATTCTTGTATCTTTTTATATTATTATTGTTGGTGGTTCGGGGAAAAATGCATAAATACTAGGCGAGGTTTTGGAAAGGTCACACAATTTCTAGTTCAATTATCCCTGAGACTCCATCTCATCTTCACATTGACCCTAAACTGCATCTTAACCCTTCATAGAAGGATTTGAAGGGAAGCTTGAGAAAACATTTTTAATTATTTGTATATAATGCCTTGCCTCCCTCCTTCCCCCACTTTTATGATGTTGCTGGAGAAGAGATAGTAAGAGACTCCAGGATGAAGAATCACTATTGCATTTGGCATTTATATGACCCTCTATTATTGTAATCATTTTTATTAGTTATTTCTCATGTTGGCTCTGGGAGAGAGATTGGATAAGCTTAGTATTCAGAGTGGGTGAGTTCCCCATGTGCTGTTAACTCCAGTATGATGGTCATAAACACCAAATGGCATGCCATATGAAACAAGCACAGGGCGGGCTTTCCAAATATGCAATTAAGATAAGGGAGATGGCATCTCCTGTGTAAATGCTACAGCCGCTTCAGGATTAATCTCAGGGAGATGGTCCCTTTGAATTTAGGACAAAAGGAACAGGAGAGAGGGTTTGTTGATAGTGCCCTTAAATAGGCTGTGTTGATATTACCAGCTGAAGTCCGAAGATAAAGTAGTTGGGAGACATGGAACTGGGTGTGATTGTGGATATTCATGTGTATGCTTGGACCATGTGGTGGAAAATGGTGAATGTGGTAGTGCCCTCTTTTCCAAAGGGGATGACCCAGAGTGGCTGTCCAAACTCCCAGATAGCATGGAACTACATATGTTTTTCCCATATGGACCTATGATAAAATTTAATTTGTAAATTAGGCACAGAAAGGGAAATACACCAACAGTCATTTGTATGTATGTTTTTATCACATTGAACTTCATTGTGATATATAATTGAAATGCACCAATAAAATAATTTAAAAAGAAATAATAACAATTAGTAAAATAGGACAATCATAACAATATATTGTGGTAATAGTTATGTGAATGTGTTCTCTCTCCCTCTCTCAAAATAGCCGTGTGTGTGTGTGTGTGTGTGTGTGTGTGTGTGTGATAGAGATAGAGATAGAGAGAGGGAGAGAGAGATAGAGAGATAGAGAGATGAGAGAGAGAGAGAGAGAGAGAGAGAGAGAGAGAGAGAGAGAGAGACTGGAGAGTGGACTCAGGGGCATCCTACTGCTGAGCTAAACCCCCAGACCTTTTCATTTTTTGTTTTCTTTATTTTTATTTTTTGTTTTGTTTTTTGCTCCCTAGCTTGCTGAGAGTTTCACTACATTGCTGAGGATGGAAGATGATCTTGAACCTGTGATCTTCCTGTCTTGGTCTTCTAAGTACTGGAATGGCAAGTGTGTGCCACCACACTGAGCTTCAAAATATCTCACTGTGCTGCCTTTGTCCTTTTTATGCTGTGATATGAACCAGTGCTCAGGTGATGAGATGTAGTCAAGTGTATGATGTAGGCAGTGTGACATCTCATTAGGCTACATAGATGTACTTGAACACAAGGGATGAAATATCTCAATACAGCCAAGATGGCTACTAAATGACAATTTATTGGATAGTAATACAGTATGGATACCACTGAAAAGGGGGTGTGATTCATGCCCCAGGTGGAATAGTGAAGGACGGAATGGTATTCAATCATGCTACTCAGAACAGCATGAACTTGAAAACTGATGAATTGCTTATTTCTGGAATTTTCTGTTTAACATTTTTGGGCTTCAGTTAACTGTGGTTAACAAGAAGGTACTACTCTAGGGACTGTGCAAAATGAGCTGAAAAATTATAGCATGGTTTCTTTACTGGTCTTTCTGTTCATCATCAGAAAACTAGATCGGAAGATGGGGATACAAATGATTTTCTCTGTAACATATAAAATTCATAGTAGGGATCATGTCTCTTACATCTTTGGTTCTCTTTTATGTAATGAATAAAATAGGTATAATAACTAAGAGTGATTGATTCTGTCAACATTATCACTGCTGTAATCTGAAAAGAAAGTTGACTGCAGGATTCAGAGGAAAGTAGATTTATTTGCTTGGAATGTTTGGAGATTATGGGTTCAATCCATGTAAGGCCAGATCTGTGGAGGACAGATCAGTATGGTGGCAGGAAGCAGAGAGATGAGGAGCACAAGGGCTCTGCTCCTCACATCATGGTGGAGGCCATAAGCAGAGAAGAAACAGGAGGAGGACAGTACCTTATATAATCCCCAAAGCCACACCCCTAGAGACCCTTTCTTAGCAACTAAGTCCTTCTTCGAACATCACTAACTACCTTGTTTTCATGAGGATTTGGGGGACATTCCTAACCAAACAATTACAGTGACATTAGGGGGAAAGTGAGATTTCTGAAACAGAGCAGCTTGGCCACACACAGAATCATCAGAGAACATCCTCAGGAGAGGCCCGGCATGAGCAAAGTCCCCATGGAAGACAGCCCTGATACCCGTAATGCAAGAGGCTCGATATGGTAGAAGCTGATAGACATGAAGAAGAAGAGTGACATCTGAGAAGGAACAGCTCCGTTGTTGCTTTCTATTACAGTTCCTTATTAGTTTGTCTGTTGCATTGTGGGGATCAGAGAAGCAAATCTTTAGATGGTTCAGAAAAAAAAATAATTATATTAAGAAAAAATGATGTGGAGGAAGAACAGAAAAAGCAAGGGGAGGCCAGTTAAGATACTTGTGTAAAATATTGTTCAAATTTGGGAAATGCAAAAGGAATAGAGAGTGGAGGAGAGCCACTGGGATGGAGATGGAAATTTACATGCAGCCCTCGTCTGCGTGATGGATACTTACAGGCAGTATGTGTTATCTGTGATCATTTCCTCTGCTGGGCTGTCCTTCGCAATTTGGAGATGACCCCTCTGATGGTGATTACTGTGTTGTGTGCAGCTGTGGCTGAAGAAAGTGTCTTGAGGGAGCAAGATTCATCACAGGAGCCAGAAGGCAGACTTGTGGGGATGAGTCTGCAGGCAGATCAGGCTCTCGTTCCTCCCACTTCCCTTTTTCTTCCAAGCTCTCCCTATCTCTCCATGGTCCAGTATGTTGGTCCTCATAATAACAGAATCCTAGAGTGTAAAAGCTCCTAGGGATGGGCTCATAAAGGAGAGTACCGCAGATATTGGCAGAAGTTGGACTAGATAGCAATGAGATTAGTGTGGCAGGATGTTCGGGTCAAATTGTGTTTTTATGGCACACACATAGCTTGCTGTCCTATGAACACATGGATGCAATCCTTTCATTTGACCTCAGGCAGAAATAACTCAATCTCTTGGCCTCAGTTCCCTCACTTATAAAGTGGATATATAAATGCATCCATCCCATGTGTTATTGTTGATTAAATAATTAGCATAAAGCAGCCAGCAGAGCATTTGTTCACAGAATGCAAAGCAAGCAAGTGACAACTCTTCTAACAAGTATGAAGAACCCTGCTTGCTCCCAATGTCACATTTTCCCTTTTGTTTATCCCTCTGTCTCCCCCTCTCTCTCCCTCCCTTTCATTCTCTTTCTGACTATCCTGAAACAGGTGGCCCTTCTCAGATAGCATGTTTTCAGCTGGGATGCTGAAAAGGCATCACAATAGAGCATCACATGTTTAGTGTGAGAAAAAACCAGGGAGACATTCAGGTGATGTGAAAACCTTGCAGACTTGATCTCGTGTCAGCCGGGAGACAAACACTAGAGAGATCAATTTGTGCAATCGTCCGTCCGAGCATTCCATGATACAAACCTTATAAGTTAAAAATAAGATGTTTTTAAGGAAAGCTTGAAATTTTAAGGGCTCATTTCTCAAATGAAGAAATTGTTGAATAGAGGGATTGTTGATCATGGTAGACATGTTTAATTCTCAAATATTCAAAATACTTTGATTGGTACATTGTGATTATATATCATAATGAGATTCAACGTGATACAAACATACATGCACACATCCCTTAGTTCTTAGTGGGGGAAAATTTACTCACAAGAAGATACATGGATATTCATTGAAATATGTTTTTTTCATACTGGGAGAGGGCAGTATGGACATCTGTGAGCCAGAATAGCATCCACAAGACAAATAATTATCTGGTGTCCAAATGCCACCAGTGTGATGGTTGAGAAATCTTGGTCTAAGTGAATCATGGTGATTCTTTTCTCTTTGCTACTCATGGGCCCAGGGACAATGACAATGAGTGTGACATGTTCTTTTGGTGTCTTTTATTCATCAAGGTTCTGGCACGAATTCACCGCTGGATAAAAGAAATGTCCTGTGTCAAGACTGGGATCTTGTCCCCTTCTCAGTGTGGATAAGAAAACAAGATGATCCATCTGCTGCTTACCAATGTTGAGGCTTGGGTGTGTTTTGTTCCCCAGGTGAGGATGTGTTGGAGACTCAGTCCTTTGGTGGTGGGAGCTGGTTTCAGTGGGCAGTCCTTGGACAATTGAGCTGTGTCCTCAGAAGGGATTGTGGGATCTAGTCTCTCTCTGGCATTCTGTTTGAGGATGTGATCTCTCCCTTTCACTCACACTCCTGACTATCACCATGAGGTCCTCACCAGAACTGAGCTGAACAAAATGTCATGCCCTTGAATCTCCAGAATTATGAACTAGAAAAAAAAATCTCTTTTCTTTATAAATTTAGCCCACCTTGGGAATTTTATTATGCTAATGAAAAAGACTAACAGTTTTTAACTTTAGAGGAATGAGCCTGAGGATAAAACCTATCTTCCCAAGAAGAGCAGAGAAGAGAAATGTAAAGGATTTAGTTTATTGAAGACACCGAATTTATTCACTCAAAACCTATGCTATGTCTGCAAATTTCATGATGTAAAATGAGAAATACTATTATTACGTATGCCAGCTTACATTAGAGCTTTTCCTTTTTATTCTGAGACATGATTATACCAAATAATATTCTGCCAGGTGATCTCTCATTTTTCTAGGACTTTTATTTTATTCTATGGGTTCTTTTATTTTGTTTTTTGTTTATTTTTTTGCATGGTGTGTAACGATTCTTGCACAACATACTCCTCTAATATGGCCTCCTGTCCCACCAATGGGTAAAATAGTACCAATTCCTTCCATTTCTCATTAATATAGCTATGACCAGTCTGGACTTAAAAATACTTTAGAATACTGAAGAAAAATAAACAAAAGAGGAGTAAAAATTAAAAAAAATAATAAATGTAAGTTAAGTTATAAGATCCCTAGCCCCAAAGTCTGTTAAAATTCAACTCAATTAAAAAATATTCAGTATATTAACAGACACAGAGAAAGCTGCTAGGGGTTGAGGATACACTGATAGAAAAGGCAGACTTTTTTTTAAAATAGGAATCCCACAATATTACATAGGGAGAGAGATGAGGAAGGAGTTAATGAGAATGTGATGGGATAGGGCTCATAGCAGCAAAGAGAATGAGTAAGAGCAGCAACTCAGCAGGACTGACTTAGCATGTCCTTTCCTTCTTCTCTCCCTTCCTCCCTCCCTTCCTTCCTTCCTTCCTTCCTTCCTTCCTTCCTTCCTTCCTTCCTTCCTTCCTTCTTTCCTTCCTTCTTTCCTAATTCCTTCCTTCCTCCATACTAGGTTGAACCCAAAGGTATTCTACCTCCAAGTTACACCCCTAGTCTTATTTTATTTTTATTTAATTTTGGAACAGGGTCTTTTCTTCTAAGTTGCTCAGGCAGGCATCAAACCTGCAATCCTCCCTTTTCAGCCTCCCAGGTACTGAGGTTAAAGATGTGAGCCACCATGCCTGGCTTTCTGATCTAAGTAGATGATTCCATCTTAAAGTATGCCACATGAAATTATCTTCCAGTCTCCTTGATGCCCCTATGATCAAGAACACAGAAGATAAATTCTCCACCCACTTACAATTCCTGATTGTAGCTGCTTTCTGACTTGAGCCATATGGTAAATAAGGAGGACACCCTGAACAATCACACCTTGGAGGAAAGAGCTCTAGTATAACACCCACATAGGCTAGCAAGGATAGTCAGTCTAACTGTTTTACCCTCCTCACAACATAATGTAGAACAATGGTTGATTATACAGTATGGGAAAATGTGGCTGCAATAACAAAGCTACACAAATGCAGATGTAGGACCTTCACTGTCTCACAAATCCATACTAGGGGCACAGGGTTGAAATGCCAAGAGAGGAGAGCAAAAACATATTTCTAAGAAAGAATCAATAGGACTTAATGACTTGAGGAATGACAAGGAGGGTAGGTAATAATGATTCCAGCATTTGAATACCAAATCACTGGGAGAGCCACTGTGTCACAAAGAAAGATGGATGGGGAGGAGCCAGGCTCCAAGAATAATGACAGATTTGCTCTTGTTCATATCGCCTTCAAAATCTCCTAGAATCGCAGCCCTGCTTTGAAAATTTTGTCACATCCCAGGACTAATTGAAAGAAGAACATGTAATCACAGATCCAAGGAGGGAAACTTAAGGGGGGGGGGGGAAGCAAGTTTTTCCAAACTCTATCTTCCTGTGGTCAAAGATATCATGAGTTGATATGTCCCTCCTGTTCCCTTCCTCTACCATTTCTGTCAAGCATTAAAAAATAGACCAATTTGTCACTGTGTCTGCATAATATCGGCTAAGTGCGTACCATTCCCTTCCCTTAGCAGAGGTCAGGGAAAGAGCATCTCTAGGATTGTCTGAAGGAAAACAAATGAGCAAGCCCAGAAATTGGAGGCGAGGTGGTGTGCTGTGGCGGGGGACAGGCTAAGATGATGACTTTGGGAAAATTGCACTGGGTTTATCCAATGTGGGACTGTTTTAATCACTATACTGTGGGACCTGTTTCAAGGACAGATAGATAATACATGTTTCAGAGGGGCTGATAGGGAGATAGCACAGATCTTCCAATGCCTTGAGCAGCCTGTTAAGCCAGAAAACGTCCTTGGACATCTGCCTGGGGATAAGGGGCTCAGAATTTCAAATGAGACTTGAAGGTTTCCCGATGAGCTCAAAGGAGCACTTTGGGAGGCAGACAGAGCCCAGCAGGATCCTGGAAAGAGAGGAAGCACGTTGTGCTAAGTCCAATCAGGCCTTAACATCCCCCTAGATCCACAGAGAGTAACTGGAAGACAGATGATTGACAGGAAGAAGAACAGGCACTCTAATGGATGTGTTGACTTTGTTAATACTCTCATCTCCAAATTTCCAGAGACTTTGTAGGGAGGCACAATGGGTGGCCTTGTATCTACTGTTTTTTATTATACTTTTATTGGTGCATTGTAATTATTCATCCTAATGAGATACAGACTGGTAGGAATATACATGCGCACAACACTTGGGCTTGTATTTACTTTTAACCTTGTTATTTAAATGGAACAGGGAGAAGATTTGACAGTAAGCTATCCAAATTCATATCCCAGCTTTGCTACAAACTTGTTGTGCAACCCTGGGGAAGACCCTTAAAGTCAGTATACTTCTTCTCTTGCAAAGTACAATAAGTGTTTCTATCATTTGACACTTAGCAAACCGGAAGGAAAGCCCATACAGGTATTTGTTCTACAGTCCTTCGTCTTTTACTTTTGCTTTCCTTTCTCATTATTTTTTGGTGAAGGGGTGGCTTTCTATCTATGAAAATGCCTTATCTCTCCATTGGGTATTAGTTTTCTTATATGCTAGTACCTTATTTAACAATGCACAATAGTAATATTTCAGAAGCTCTCACACTACACAGGAGGTTAGTTAAAAATAAACACATGCACTAGATAACATTAACCACTCACCTCCTTACTGCCTTGTCTAATGACACAGCATCAGAATAACACTGGGCCTAGAATCAGATTATTTACAGATCTCTTTCTTGGTCCTATGGATATATCTGGCCTTTCAAAATAGCCTTATATTTAACTTGAGGAGAAAACCTCTGATTATACCAGCAGCTTCTCTTGGTGTTTGTATCTGTAAGACTAGAAGGACAGTTACTTCAATTTTGGGTAAAGAGAAGAACATTTTTAGAAAGACTTCTGAGGAGGGATCTATAGAGCTGTAGATTGCATCAAAGGTGGAAGAGACAAAAGAGAGCTGATAAAGGCATTTCTTTTACTTTCCAGACGGTGAAACATACAGAGAAGGGAAGGGCCTGGTCCAAACTCCCATAGTGTGAAAATAGCATAATAGGATAATAGGGACAGGAATCCTGATGGTTCTTAACAGTGCAGCTTCTTCTTCTTCTTCTTCTTCTTCTTCTTCTTCTTCTTCTTCTTCTTCTTCTTCTTCTTCTTCCTCCTCCTCCTCTTCTCCTTCTCCTTCTCCTTCTCCTTCTCCTTCTTTTTCTTCTCTCATCATCATCATCTTATTTTATTATTGTTATTATTATTATTGTTATTATTATTATTGTTTTGGTACTGGTGATTAAACCCAAAGGAATTCTACCTTCAAGTTATATCCCCAGCCCTATTTTATTTTTATCTTGAAACAGAGCCCCTCTAAGTTACTGAGAGTCTCACTAAGTTGCTAAGTCTGGCTTTGAATGTGTGATCCTCCTCTCTCAGCCTTCCAAATACTGGTGCTCTTTCTATTGTACTACATGAGCATCATTGGACTCAGTCCTCATTATAGCATTGAGTCTTTGCTCTGATCTTTTATGTGCATGAGATTAAATCATAGTTATAAAAATATTAATGTATTACCATTTA
>PVLC010035430.1:0-16296 GCA_004027655.1 Graphiurus murinus | reverse complement strand
AGACCCTGTTTCAAAATAAAGAATAAAAAATAGGACTGGGAGTATAGCTCGGAGGTAAAATGCCTCTGAGTTCAATTCCCAGTACTGCAAAAGGAAAAAAAAAAAAAAAAGAAAAAAGAAGGGATTGCAGGTTGGAGGCCAGCCTAGCACTTTTCAACACCACAATGCCCAGAGTTCACAAGAATTTTTTTTTTCTTTTTTCTTTTTTTGGTGCTGGGAATTGAACCCAGGGGCATTCCTCCTCCAAGCTACACCCCTGGCCCTATTTTGTTTTTTATTTTGAAACACAGTTTCAGGCCAGGTGTGGTGGTGCACGCTTGTAATCCCAGGACTCGGGAAGCTGCAACAGGAGGATCACGGGTTCAAGGCCAGCCTCAGCTACTTAGACCCTTCACAACTTAACAACTTGTTTCAAAATAAAGAGTGAAAATAGGGCTGGGGATATAGCTCAACAGTAGTATGTCCCTGGGTTCAATCCCCAGTACCACCAAAAAAAAAGAAAAAACAAACACAGTTTCACTAACCTGCAGAGGACCTGCAAACTTCCTGTCTCTAAACTTCCTCCTAAGTACTGGGATTACAAGCATGGGCCACCATTCGATACTTCACAAGAATTATTTCAATCACCAGGTATTTGGCCAATATGCTAAATAGAGTCTAAGCATATGACTTATATAGCTCTCTAGGTTTCTTTTGTAAATCATATCTTTATTTCAAAAGTGGAACCCTCAGCCTGGCACAGTGGCGTACACCTGTAATCCCAGCTACTCGTGATACAGAGCAATAGGATTGCAAGTTTGAGGCCAGCTTGGGTAACTTAGCAAGGCCCTGTCTCAAAATAAAAAGTAAAAAGGGCTGGTGATACAGCTTAGTGGTAGAATGTCCCTGGGCTCAATCCCCAGGGACTGCAAAAAAAAAAGTGGGGCCCTCACCCGCCTGTCATTGAATGCCCATTTATTCCTTCAGGGTCCCGGTCTCGCTCTGCGTCTTCTCATGGATCCTTTCCGCTTGACATCAGAGCATGACATACACATTCCAGGTCTCTTAGTCTGTAGTTACGCCCACTCTTTCCACGTAGTTTGCTCTGGGCTGTGTCCCTCAGCCTTGCCAGGATCCGGTTTCCTCCGCTAGTAGCTTGTGTCCAGAGCGCCTCCGTGTGGTGGGAGCACCAACCCTGCTCTGCTCCACAGTGCCACTCACACTTGTGGCCTGGAGCCTCGGTGTGGCTGTTGGTGCGAGGGTGCAGCATCTGTATTTCATATACTTTGGGTCTAAACGTAGGCAGCCATGTGGACTAGCAGCCATGGGGCAGCACGGCCCGAGGCGATCTCAGGTTAAGTCTTCAGGCCTCGAGAGCTGCAGTTTGTCCCAGGCCATGGCTGGCAGAGCGCCTCCCGGGGCTGCTGGCGTGCATGAGGACCGTGGTCCAAGCTGTTGTAGCCAACATGCAGGCAGGCCCCGCTCTGCTGCCTCCGGAGGCTGTGCGCACGTGGGTGCTAGCGGAGACGCCGGCATGTGCGGTTTTTCAGATGAGTGTTGGCTGCATCAAGCCTCTTAAACCTCCAGAGGCATGTTGGGGAAAAAGAAGGGGGTGCTTTCTGGTATGGATTCCGCGTGACTATCTGTCCTTTGAGCCACGTGGGCTAACCATGCAGGCTGCTCAGCTGTTGACACTTGCCTCTGTAGAGGGAGACGCTGCTCCGGCAGCTGGAGACGAACCAGCTGGACATCGATGCCACTCTGGAGGAGCTGTCCGTGCAGCAGGAGACTGAGGACCAGAACTATGGGATGTACGTGAGCCGGGGGGGCGGCCACTGCCTGCGCCCCGCCCTCAGATGGGAGGCTGGGGACTGCCCTGGTGTCCACAGACGTGGGCTCTACCGCATGAGACGGTGGCGGAGCGCTGCCCTCTGCGGTAAACCAGTCAGCTTGAGAATCCTTTCGGCTGAGACTGGTGGTGTTCCACAGGGATAGCCGCGTGGGAGCGTGCCACCACCCCTTAGCAGCCCAGCCCGGCCCAGCCCTCTTGGACGTGTGCCCCGGCTTTCACTTGCAGCCCTTGTTCCTCTCTTGTGGCTTTTTTTAATTAATGCATAATCATAAAATATTTAGAGTCAGATAAGCACACGTCTGGAACAAGTAGATTAAACTTGTAAATGGAGCCCGGCATGGTGGCACATGCCTGTAATCCCAGTACTTGAGAGGCTAAGACAGGAGGATCATCAAGGTTCAAGGCCAACCTCAGCAATTTAGTAAGACTTTTAAAATATAAAATAGGAGCCGGGCGTGGTGGCGCATGCTTGTAATCCCAGTACTTGGGAGGCTGAGACTGGGGGATCCGGGTTCTCGGCTATCCTCAGCTACTTAGTGAGGCCCTCTGCAACTTAGTGAGACCCTGTTTCAAAATAAAGAATAAAAAAATAGGACTGAGGGTGTAGCCTGGAGGTAGAATGCCCCTGGGTTCAGCCCCAAGTACCACAAAAATATACATATACACACACACACATAAATAAACAGGGCTGGGTGGGGACAGTGTAGCACAGAAGTGGATGCCCCTGAGTTTAATTCCCAGTGCCCCCCCCCCAAAAAAAAAAAGCCCTGTAAATGGAGCTGCCCTTTCACCGGCTCCTGGACAGGGCATGCGCACACTCCGCACACCCTGGTTGGTGGGCCACATGGTGTGCGGGCCTGGGCAGGAGTGCTGCGGGCATCTGCACAGGGCCGCTGCCTGCATGTAACCTCCCACCTCGACCTCCTGGTCCAGAATGACCCACGCGCTGACCGCTGGGCGCGTGGCCTCAGCACTGCTGACAGCCCCATGGCCCACCCCAGCTATGGACTCTCGGCGCTGTGGCTGCCCCCGCTCCCTGGTGGGGCCGAGTGCAGGGAGAGCTTGGCTTTGTGAGGGCTTCGGTGCTGGAGAGATGGGGGTGGCCGGGCGACATCCCGAGTGGCCTGGCTGCTGGGCTGGCGTGCTCTGCCCTAAGCATCCCAGGTAGGGGGGGCCGTGGGGAGGGTGTAATACAAGCTGGACGCCCTCTAACACACCAGGAGGGGAGACAAGGGCGGCGCAGGCTCCTCACCCCTGCCTCTGCCCCTCCCCAGCTTCCTGGAGATGATGGAGGCGCGAAGCCGAGGCCACACCTCCCCTCTGGCCGCCAACGGGCAGAGCCCGTCCTCCGGCTCCCAGTCACCGATTGTGCCTGCCAGCACCGTATCCACGGGGAGCTCTAGCCCCAGCACTCCCCAGCCTGCCCCCCAGCTGCCCCTCAGCACGCCTTCAGCCTGTGCCCCTGCATCCACGTGCCCTGCGCCCCCCTTGGAGGCGCCGCCCCCCGCTGCGCAGGCGCCGGCCCCGCCCCCGCCCCAGCGGCGCAGCATCATCTCGCGGCTGTTCGGGGGCTCAGCTGCTGCGGAGGCGGCTCCTTCACCTCCAGGTAGGCCGGAGCGGGCGTCACAAGGTGGCCGGCGCCTCAGACTGGAATGTGGCCCCCGTGCTGTCCCTGATGAGTTCCCTCCTTCCTGGGAGCCTGGGGGCAGGGCTCGCAGCAGTCAGCTGCGCCTGAGGAGAAACAGGTGTCCGCTGTCCACAGAGCCCCCAGCAAGAGTCCAGAACGTGGAGGACTTCGTTCCTGACGATGGCCTTGACCGCAGCTTCCTGGAAGATGCCGCCCCGCCTAGGAGTGAGAAGAGAGCTAGAGCCAAGGTCCCCCAGCAAGGCAGTGACAGGTAATGGACGGGCTACTGGTCCTGTGCACAGGCCAGCCCTTGAAGCCTGCACGGGGCAAAACAGCTCTCGGGACAGCAGCCAAGCTGTGGTGAGAGCTGAGGGAAGGCCATGGGCCAGGTCTCAAGGGCTGCCCGGACTGACCGCTGGGCCACCCCAGGGTAGTGGTACAGTCAGCCTGCGCTGGCGAAGGTGACTAAGGAGACCCAGCAGCTGACCTTTCGGGCACACCCAGGCTGGCCCCGAGGCCACCACCTGGCTCCTTCACCTTCAAGCTCGGCACCAGTCCCTGGGCTGGGGTGGTGCTACAAAGAGGAAGAGAAGCTGGGCCTTGCTTTCTCCCCCAGCCCTAGAGGGGCTGACCTCGGTGCCTGCCCCTCCCGTCCCCCTGCCTGCTCAGTGGATCCCCTCTTGGTGACTGCTGGCTTCCCCAGGGACACCGTATCCTGTGGAACGAGGGCTTCTCATCTGCCCGAGCTCGGCTGCTCTCCATCTGGCAGGCAGGAGGGCACCCTTCTTCCACCTTGTTCCTCCCTACCCGGCTCTGCCCTGAGCCCCATGACTGCCCTGAAGTTGTCCCCAAGCGTGGGCGGCCCCACAGGCCGTGGGGGTGGGGAGTGGCCCCTGACAGCCTTGCTCCCCTTTGCAGTGACGGGGAGACCCTTGGAGGGAACCCAATGGTGGCAGGTTTCCAGGACGATGTGGATCTTGAAGACCAGCCACACGGCAAACCCCTGCTGCCCTCAGACCCCGTCCCCAGTAAGGACATCAGTCTCTCAAGTGAGGAGGAAGCCGAGGCGGTGGCAGCTCACCCCCCACTTGCTGCTCCGGCTCCCCAGCAGGGCCCAGAGCCCGAGACTAAACGGTAGGGGCGGGGCCGGGGGGGGGCGAGGTGGGGAGGGGCCGCCCAGAGTGGTCTCAGAGCCCCTGGCCCTTCTTGCTACGAAGGTCCTCCACCAAGGCTGCGCGGCCACAGAAGAAGACGGCTCCAGCCCAAGCCACGGCACCCTCCCGGCCAGGTGGGCTCTCTGCTAGCCTAGGGCCGGAGAAGCTCGGTGGCGTCAAGCCCCCTGCCGAGTGCCCTCCTGGCAGAGCAGGGGACAGAAAGGACGAGCAGGCATCGTCCTCAGAGAGCGACGCCGAGGGGCCCATCGCCGCCCAAATGCTGTCCTTCGTCATGGACGACCCTGACTTTGAGACCGATGAGTCAGACACACAGCGCAAGGCGGTAAGCACAGCTTCTCCCAGGAAGCTCAGCCCTCTCGGGCTCCTGCCCGCTCCCTTCCAAAGCGGAGGACAGCTGCAGAGGGCGGGGCAGTGCTGGCTTCAGTCCCCCCTCGGGCCGGCAACGGGTCTGCAGGAGGGGCTGGCATTCCACCAGCAGGCTGGCTACCGCCTCTGACTCTGAGTCCCCTAACCTTGCTCTGGGTGATCCCATAGCAGGGGGGAGAGGGACAGCCGCCCTATCAGCTTCTCCCTCTCCAGGATGAGTTCCCCGTGAGAGAAGACCTCTCAGACGTGACGGACGAGGACACCAGCCCTGCCCAGCCACCCCCTCCGCCCAAGCCTCCTGTCCCCTCCTTCAGACTGAAGAATGACTCGGACCTCTTTGGGCTGGGGCTGGAGGAGCCAGGACCCAAGGAGAGCAGCGAGGAAGGTGGGGCCTCCCGAAGCCTGCCCGGCACCGCCCATGCTCCTTGTCCCCCGCCAGCTGCCATCTTTAGAAGAGCCAGCCTAGCGAGGGGATCCAGAGTACTGAGGCCGTGCTGAGGGCTTCCTGTGGCCCTGCAGGGTGCTGAAGGCTGTGCAAGGCCAGGGCCGCTGACTTGTTGGTCTCTGGAAGTCATCTCCCCCTCTTTGGGGCTGCTATGAGCCTGAGAGTCTGAGCCACTGACCCCCAGCTGCCCACTGTCCTGCCAGCACCCCAGGCTGGTAGGTAGGCCCAGGCTTGGGGCCTTCCAGGTGCTGGAGAGGTGGGTCCACTTGATGGCCAGCTCACTGAGCGCGCTCGTTTACTCTGAATTCGGCCCTGCGTGTGGACAGAGCTGGTGTGATCTACAGCTCTGAGCCGGAGTAGTTCTGCTGGTGGTTCCGGCTGCAGGGCTCATGGACTGGGCCTGCCCCCCCCCCCCCACGCTTTAGGCCCCTGATGGCAGCTAGGGCTGCAGCTGAGGGCAGGCTTGGGCCAGCTCTGCCCCTGCCTAGCAGCCTGAGCCAGAGCTGTTCCAGCAAGTTCTCAGCCCCGAATGGAGAGGAAGGAATTTCCTCCCAGGCCTGCTCATGGCATGTTGAGTGGTGTTGAGACCCCAGGGCACCTGTGAATAGGCCTGACCAGGAGTCGGCGTCTGCAGAAGCCTGTGCCTGACACGCCCGGGCACAAGTGGCCACACGCGGGGCTGAGGTGTCTTTCCTGTGCAGATAAAGATGGCAAACCACCCTCCAAGGAGAAGAAGAAAAAGAAGAAGAAGAGCAAAGAGGTGCCAGCCCCCCACCACCATGCTGGCCGGGGGGTTCTGGGGGAGGGGCTCCAGCCTGCTGGCGGCCCCTAGTGACTGACCCCTCCTCATCTCCCCAGGAGGAAGACAAGGCTGCAAAGAAGAGGAGCAAACACAAGAAGAGCAAGGACAAGGAGGAGGTGAAGGAGGAGCGCAGGAGGACCAGGAAGCCACCTCGCAGCAAGGGCCGGAGGGCCGAAGATGAGCTGGAGGCCTTCCTGGGGGGTGGGGTTCCAGGTGGCCGGCACCCCGGTGGCGGGGACTATGAGGAGCTCTAGCCCTGTGAGGGGCAGCTGACTGTCCTGGGGGCGCTCTGCCTGCACACAGCCCAGGACCGCCCTCCCACCACGCCCCCGCCATCGCCTTGGCCCATGCAGCTGGCCCAGCTGCTCTGCGATTGCTTCCGTGCTGGAGGGGGCCCGGGGCCAGGCCCTGGAGCCAGCGTGAGCCTGCTCTGCAGGGAGGGGGGGACGGCAGGGCCGCAGCTGGCCTGGTGGATGACGCCCTTTCCAGGTGGGGCCACAGCCAGTCCCCAGTGTTTCTCAGGGAAGTGACTGAGGCCGAGGAGGGACCCCGAAAGGCCTGTTTACAGAGGCAGGATGTGGGGCTGCTTGGCCTCTCCGATGCCCACCACCCAGCCCCACTCCTGCTTGCCCTCCCGGGCTCTCCAGGGCCGCCGCATGCCGATGGGCTCTGCTTCCCGCCCCGAGGCTTGGGCTGTGGACCCAGAGCAGAGCGAGGCCCTGCCCTGAGCACAGGAGCGCGCTCCTCGGAGTGCAGGGTGGCCCGGCCCTCTGGTACAGCTAGCAGGAGCTCAGCAGCCCCACTGCCTCCTGGGAGAGGGCGCTGCCAGCCCACCACTGGCTGCAGGGGAGCCGGCTGGAGCTGGGGCGCTTTCTCAGACACTCCACTGTCCATAAAGCTCTCCAGTTTTACCACTGTGTGTGTGTTCTCATTCTCTGGCTCCCTGAGCCACCAGGAGTGGGACCAGCCCACTGCCCACTTCACCCAGGTGGCCTCCGTGGGGCCAAAGAACCCTTTCTTCCTGATGCAGCCGGCCCCTAGAACGGGCCACCTAGCAGTGCTGGCCCCAGGGTGGTCAGGGCCCCCACAGAGCGCCAGCTTGTCCCTGGATGCGCTGTTAGCCCGACTGGCAAGGGCACTGGCCTGGGTGGCTGCACCCAGACTGCGTGGGGCCTAGCCCTGGGAGGGCAATTGTCCTGGCTTTGCTGCAGCCCCCACCCCCACCACCAGCCAGCACGCCCGCCCCCGCCCACCACAGCACGGTTTCCATGAGAACCCCGAGAGGGCCAGCAAGCGGCACGTGCTGTGACGATGTGGGTTGGGGCCCCAAGCTGCACGTGGCCCAAACCCCTTGGGTCCCCTCCTGTGGGACAGGTCTGCACAAGGAGGGCAGCAGCGCCTGGGTGTCATCAGGGCGCCCTGGGCCGGGGGCTGGCCTGAGGACATTGGCATGTGGCTTAGGAGAGGACCACGTGCAGACCTTCCCAGCAGGAAGTGGGCAGTGGCCGTCACACTGGCCCAGACACAAGGCTGTGGGCCCGTTCCAGGCTGAGCAGGCCATCTGGTCCCTGGTACCTGCTGACAAGTTGGCCTCTCCGGCTACTCAGTGGACATCACCTGGGAAGGGGCTGATAGGGCAGGGAGTTGGCCATCTGCTCCTGCAGGGCCTAGCCCCAGGGCTTGGGGCTCCTCTAGGGGTCGGCTCAGACCCTGCCAGGCTGCCAGCTGTGCCAGCAGGGGCCCTGGAGGTGGAGCTGGCAGGACCCGCAGGCTTCTTCCAGGGCACAGGCTCCCTGTTCACACCACAAGACCTGTGCTCTAGGGGTGCTGCCCTCCACGTAGCCCGGAATCAGAGCCACACAGAGCACTTAGATCCTTGGGCCTGCGTGCACAGCCCCCACCGGGTGCGGCCCCTTTAAGTGCTGCCCTTTTGGCTGCCACTGGGGGCAGCACTGAGCAGCCAGGCCAGGATCAGCGCTGCTGCCTGGAAGCTTCTGCCGGTGCCCGGGACGCAGCGGAGCCGGGACACAGTGGAGCTGGTTTGGGGTTGTGCAGCCCACCCTGGCTCGTCTGGCAGAGCTACGCCCAGGTAAGACACCAGGGTGAACTGCCCAGCGCGCACTGTCACAGGCAGGAGCTGCCTGAAAGGATGGAGCATCCCTGCCCCCCGGGCAGCAACCCAGGCTGGGTCCCTGCAATGGCCGCTCCAGGACAGGCCAGGGCAGGGCTGTGAGGTGGGGAGGGCTGCTCGGCCAAGCACATGGGCTCCAAAACACCCCAGGTCCTGGAGCAGCCCACCCACCCCACCCCCACAGGGAGGGGGTGTCAGAGTCCAGCTCCTGACAGCCGCAGCTGGCAAGGCTGGCTGTCACCTCCCTGGGGCGGAGCCTCACACCATGTCATCCAGCCCAGATTCTGGCCTGGCCTTGATCTTAGGATGAAGGAGGGGTCTGACGGGTGGGCACGAGGCTAGGATGAGGACTTGGTGGACTGGACTTAGTGGCCCTGACCCCCAAAAGCAGCCCTGCTGGCAGGAAGCCTCTTGCACACCTGGGACAGAGCTGACCCTGAAAGGCTCCTCCACCTACAGTCCCGACAGGTGAGGGGCACAGCCAGCCCCTCCCCCACTTCCTCCGGCTTATCCTGGTGCAGATGCTCTCCAGAGTGGGTGCTGGGTAGGAGGAAGAGAGAGCTGCTGCCACCTTCTGACCCCTCCCCAGCCTGCCCCAGGCCCTGGGGACCACAGAGGTGCTGGTGGCCCATATCTGAGTGTGAGCCTGAATCCAGCCCAGCGCTCAGCTCAGGGGCTGCAGAAGCACAGGTTTCCATGGAGCCTTCCGGAGCCAGTGGGGAGGGCCCTCTCCTGGGAGGCGGTGGGAGAGCTTTCCCTCCCCCCTCCCCCCCCCCCCCCCCCCCCCCCCCCCCCGCTGGCAGCCTCCTGGCCGGGTGCGCCAGTTCACAGGACCAGGGAAGGGGGCACCATGCACAGGGCTCAGCCCCCACGTGGCCCTGGAGACTAGGCCTGGCTCTGGGGCTGCCGCGCACACACTGGGGGAGGGGGATCCACGTGCAAGTATGCAAAGCTGGTGGGAGCTGTGCTTTGGTGTCATCTTGCCTGCCCCATCAGCTCGGTGGGTTTCAGCCCCCTGCCCCCCATGGCTCGGCTCAGAGGAGGTTTTTGCAAAAGGAAGGGGCTTTAGGACCCAGGAATGCTTCTCCATGGGGGGGGGGTTCTGGCAGGGCCACACCCGGAATGTGGGGACTCAGCCTTGGACTCAGCTGACTGTCACTAGCCTAGCAGCACTGGGGGAGGGAGTTCTGTACTTAGCCCGGTCAGCCGGCTGGGTGAAGTTCCCTGGGACTTTGTGCAGCCCTGGCTAAGGCGAGGGCCCAGGGACTCACCCTCCACCCTTGCACTCTCAAAGGGGTCACTCTGCAGTGGTTACTGGGGAGGGACTGCAGTCACTGACTGTGGAGCCCACACCTGCTTGTGAATCTAAATAAAGCTGAAACTAGCCCATCATTCCAGCTGTGGGCGCCAGAGGGCAGCAGTCCTAGAACCGTGCCCCCATTCTACTCCCCAGCCTGGTAGGCCAGCAAAGGGGGTTATCTACCCAAGACTGCCAGTTAGTGGTCACTAGTGAGGGAAGAGGAGGCCTGGGAGCTGGGGGCGGGAGGGCAAGGGCCACTGCAAGCTAAGCCTTTCTGGCTGACCTGGCCCACCCGCTGGCTGGACAGCGGGGTTCCTCCTGCAGGCACCTCCGAGGTCAGTATGGAGCGAGCACCTGCAGCCTCTGCCAAGGCCTGCAGCCAGGGCTGCTTCACCCCCTGCGCCCCAGGTAAGCCGGGCCAGGGCGCGGGGTTGGAGGGTAGGGGGCCTGGGCTGCAGAGGGGGCTGCCCTGACCCGCGTCTCCCCCCAGGGCAAAAGCCCCGAAAGGCCGAGTGAGCTGGAGCCGCCAGCCTGGGCACGTCTTTTAAGATGACCCGCACGGACCCACCGGACCTGCTGGTGTCGACCGTGTACCAGGACATCAAGGTGGCGGCCCCGGGGCCTGCGTCCAGGCGCCAGCCATGTGAGCGGTCCGTGGCCAGGCCTGCTGCGCCCGCGCCTTTCAACAAGCGCCACTGCCGCAGCTTCGATTTCCTGGAGGCGCTGGACGGGCCTGCCATGGAGACCCGCCCGGAGCCGCCGCCCCCGGAGCCCGCCCCGCCGCGCGCCCGGCCCCGAGATGGCGAGCCCCGGCGCCGCGCCCGCTCCAAGAGCGCGCCCCGCGCGCCCCCAGGCCTGGCGCCCGCACCCGCCTCGCCGCCCGTGCTGCCGCGCCGAGGCCGGGAGCCCCAGCGTGCCGCCCGAGCCGAGGGGTCGCCGCGCCGGGAGCCCGCGTACCCTGCGCTGCGCGCGCTCGCCAACGAGCTGCACCCCATCAAGCTGCAGCCACAGCGGGGAGGCCCTGGCCGCATCGCACCCCTGTGCGCCGCTCCAGGGCGCTGCGCGCCGCCGGAGCCCCCCGCGGGGCCTGCCCCCCACGTCCGCTGCCGCTTAGACATCAAACCCGACGACGCGGTGCTGCAGCACGCGGCCCGGAGCTCCCGGCCGTGCGGGCCCGCCGACGCCACGTCCTGGGCTCGTGCGGCGCCGCAGTTCCACGGCCTCACCGTGCCGGGGCCTCGCCACGTGGCGCTGTCGCGCACCCCCACTCCCAGTGACTTGTACTGTGCGGACCCCCGGGCTTTTTACTGCGACGGCCCCCTGCCTGGGCCCCGGGACTACGTCGACCGCCGCGGTCAGCCCTTCTCCACGCCTCCGGGCCCCACCCAGTTCTTCTACACGGAAGAGCCCGAGAGCTACCCCGGGGCCTTCACTGCCAGCTCGGGCTCTCCCTTTGATGGCTACTGCCCGCGGCCCTACCCTCCCGAGGAGCCCCCGGGCCCCAGCCCACGGCGCGTGAGCGGCTACTACGCAGGGGAAGTGCGCACCTTCCCCATCCAGGAGCCGCCCTCCCGCTCCTACTACGGGGAGGCGCCCCGAGCCTACGGCCCGCCCTACGGCCCGCGCTACGTCCCCGAGGATCCCCGCGCCCACCCCGCCGCCCGCCCCTTCTACACCGAGGACTTCGGGCGGTACCGAGAACGCGACATCCTGGCTCGGACGTACCCGCACCCGCGCAGCAGCCCGGCCTGGGCCGACTGGGGCCCGCGGCCTTACCGCACGCTGCAAGTGGTGCCTCCCTCGGTTCCTGGCCAGCTGCTGGCGTCCTGGCACGGCGGCACCGGCACCAGCCCGCCACGGTTGGCCACCGACAGCCGCCACTACTCGCGCTCCTGGGACAACATCCTGGCCCCGGGGCCGCGCCGGGAGGACCCCCTGGGTCGCGGCCGAAGCTATGAAAACCTGCTGGGGCGCGAGGCGCGGGAGCCGCGGTGCGCATCCCCCGAGGGCCGGCGCCAGCCTGTCGTGGTGAACCTGTCCACCTCGCCCAGGCGCTACGCCGCGCTGTCGCTGTCTGAGACGTCTCTGTCCGAGAAGGGCCGCGCGGGGGAGGGTCTGGGCCGCAACTGGTACGTCACCCCCGAAATCACCATCACGGACAACGACTTGCGCGCCGCCGAGCGCCCGACGGCCAGGGGCTGGGAGCTCCCGGGGGGCCGCACGCGGTCGGCCGCCCCCGCCGTCCCCGCAGGCCCCACCTCGGGCCGCCAGCGCAGCCTCGAACAGCTGGACGAGCTCATCACCGACCTGGTCATCGACTCGCGGCCCCCGGCCGGCCAAGGCCCCGAGCCCCCAGCGGAGGGCCTGGGCCGCCAGCTGCGCCGCAGCGTGCTGGACTCGCGGCCCTCGGGGCCGGGCACCTCGGCGCTGGCGCCTCCGCGATCGCCCCCCGCCTCCGCGGGCAGCGCCGAGGAGCCTGCGGGCCCGGGGGAAGCGACCGACGGGTCCCCGGAGCCCAGCGCCGACGAGGACGACCTGATGACCTGCTCCAATGCGCGCTGCCGGCGCACCGAGACCATGTTCAACGCCTGCCTCTACTTCAAGTCCTGCCACAGCTGCTACACCTACTACTGCTCGCGCCTGTGCCGCCGCGAGGACTGGGACGCGCACAAGGCGCGCTGCGTGTACGGCCGGGTGGGCAGCGTGTGCCGCCACGTGCTGCAGTTCTGCCGCGACAGCGGCCCGGTGCACCGCGCCTTCTCGCGCATCGCGCGCGTCGGCTTCCTGTCGCGCGGCCGCGGGGTGCTCTTCCTGGGCTTCCCGAGCCCCGGCTCGGCCGACAACTTCCTGCGTTTCGGCCTCGAGGGGCTGCTGCTGTCGCCCACCTACTTGTCGCTGCGCGAACTGGCGACACACGCGGCACCCCTGGGCAGCTATGCGCGGGAGCTGGCGGCCGCCGGGAGGCTCTACGAGCCGGCCGAGTGCTTCCTGCTCAGCGTGTCGGTGGCCGTGGGCCCCGGAGCCGCGCCCCCCGGCGCCCCTGCCCGGCCCGCGCCCGCGCCGCGCAGCGCTGGGCCCACGGTGCGCAAGTTCGCCAAGGTGGCACTGGCGGCAGGCAGTCCGGCGCGGCCTCCCCCAGCCCGGGGCCGCGATCCGGACATGGAGACGCTAATCCTGACGCCGCCGCCGGGGACCGCGGGCCTGGACCAGGAGGGAGAGGCGGGCAGGCGCGCGCGCGAGGTGGCCTTCATCCATATCCAGCGGGAGCTGCGGATGCGCGGCGTGTTCCTGCGCCACGAGTTCCCGCGCGTCTACGAGCAGCTCTGTGAGTTCGTGGAGGCCAACCGGCGCTTCACGCCCACCACCATCTACCCCACCGACCGGCGCACCGGCCGCCCCTTCATGTGCATGATCATGGCTGCTTCCGAGCCTCGCGCGCTAGACTGGGTGGCCAGTGACAACCTGCTGGACGACATCATGTGAGCCGCGAGCCCACTAGGCCCATGCCCTGACTCAAGACCTGCCTAGTCCACTCAGGCCCCGTCCTGTCCTTCCAGGCCGCCCCGAGCCCCGCCCGGCCCGCCGAGGCCCCGCCCACTTCCCTTAAGCCCCCACCCCAAGCTCCGCCCAGGCTCCCCGCCCCGCCCGCACCCGGTGGGGTTCTCCAGACACCCCCCAGCCTGGGCCGCCACCTCCTGCCCACAGCTCTCTTCTCCCAAGCCAGCCCTCGGGCCCCAGAGGCCGGTCCTCACCCTCGGTGCTCCCCGCTGGGAGGCGGGGTGGGCCTGAGGACCGCCGGGCACAGACCCCACCCGCGCAAATCCGATACCGGTCAGTGGCGGGGCTCTTGGCGGAGCCTCCCCAGCTTTAGTTCTCCCATCTCCTTGGTCCAAGAGCCCGTATTGACCAAAGCCGTATAGAGCACGGTGGTCATTTTAAGCACGACCCCGGGCCATCTGTCCGTCTGGGGTGCGCTCTGCTCAGAGGCCTTTCTCCCTGGAGAACACCAGGTTAGCCTCCGGATCCCAGGTGAGAAGTCCACCAGTGCACCCCGGCAAGGCAGTGGGGCAGGGCCCGGGGCGGGGAGGGCCGGGGGCGGGTGCCGCCCGCGCTGCAGTCCTTCACCTCCGGCCTCCCGGGTCTGAGCCCTGCAAGTCACTGGGAGGTCTTCAGGCTTTGGCTCAAGCCACCCCGCCAGAGGGGGACCTGAACAGGGAAGACAGCGTGTGGGTGTGGGTGCAAACCAGAGATCTGGCTGGGGTGGGGTGGAGGCGCTCTCCCACACCCAACTAGACAGCCCTAACCCCGCGGGCGGGTAGAAGGGAGCGGGGTGTGTAAATGCACGGCCTAATCTCCCAGGGAGCAGGGAAATTTGGGTCTAGGATGGACCAAAGGGAAGCCAAGGGAACCACAAATTTCCTACAGGAAACGCCCCTACCCCGTGGTCTAGGAAGGACCGAGGAGCAGGGGCGTTTCCTGTTGGGAGGTGGGCGAAGAGTGGGCGGGAGCAGGCTAGCTGATCAAGGCGGGGTCCAACCGAGAAGCAGCGAGATCTGCCAGAGTCAGATCCTTTGATTGCACCGGTCCCAGCGCGCTCGCCCAGGCTGCACCCCAAGCTGCGGGCTAGAGACGCGAGCCTGGCTCGCTGTGGGGAGAGCGCGCTAGGGCGGCACTCAGCCGTACACCCCACCCCACACCTCCGGGTGCACCGTGGTCCGTGCCCAGGGCTCCATAGAGGGCCACGTAAGGGGGCCGAGGCGCTGCCCAAGCACCGCCCAGGAGCACCTAGCCCCTTCGTAGGCGGGGGAGGGGGCGTCCAGTGCAGGGAAACAGCCTCGCCCCCTGCTTCCGTCCCGATCTGTGCCTACACCCGCGACACACCTGCGCCCCCGCCTCGGCCCACGAGTTTGCACCGGCCCCGCGCCCCGCCTGCCGCAGTAGCCGCCGCGCCCCCGCCCCGGGGCCTCCGCATTCCGGCCCCACGCCTAAGGCCCACAGGAATGCCCCTGGACGGAATCTGCCCAGAGGGCGAGTGCTTTCAAATCAAGTAAAACACAATTTGAATGTAGCCGCTCCAGCCTCTTTGTGGAGGGTCGGGGAGGGGGGTCCTCGGGGATGTGGGGAGGGTCGGGGATGGGGGCCCTCGGGGACGTGGGGAGGGCCCGGGAGGGGTGCCCTCGGGCGTGGGGTGGGGCTCGGGAAGTCCTCGGGCACGTGGAGGAGAGAGGCCCACAGACGTGGAGGGAGTGCGAAGAGGGAGGCCCTCCGGAACGGGGCGGGGGCAGAGAGGGAGACCCTGGGGTCGTGGAGGGGGTAGGTCAAAGTGGCCCTCGGGATGTGGAGGGGGTCGGGAAGGGAGTCCTTCGGCCTGGGCGGGAGGCTCGGAAGGTCTTCGGACGTGGGGGTGCGGCCCGGCGCGCGTCCCTAGGGCCCCCTTGTCCGCCTGCCTCCGGGCCGCCTAACTGTCCCTCTCCGCGGCGCCAGCCCCACACTTCAGTGGAAAGGACCTTTCTCGTCTGCTGCCCGTAATCAAATCACTACCCAGTCTATAATCCACTTTCCCTTTAAGGGGGGGCGGGCTAGTCCCTAGGCTGCAAGGAACTGTACTCCGATTGGTCAGCCCGTACTTCAGGTCGGCAGTACAATTGGCGGAGGCTCTGGACCTCCAGCAACATCCCCAGACGGGATTGGCTGCGGCGTCGCAGAGCCCGCCTCCCGCACTTGACACAGCCCGGTTGGGTGGGAAGGGGCTGCGGACCGAGGGGCCTGACTCTGGGAACATGGCGGCGGCGGACCTCAGTCAGATTCCTGATGTGGACATCGACCCGGACGGCGTCTTCAAGTACGTGCTGATTCGAGTCCACTCGGCGCAGCCCGCCGGGGAGTGCAAGGAAATCGTGCGCGGCTACAAGTGGGCAGAGTACCACGGTGAGGGCGGGGCCTCGGCCGCGGGGCGGGGCTTCGGGTCCCGGTGGGCGGGGCTTCGGGTCCCGGTGGGCGGTGTCTTGCCCCGGAGTCGGGTTGCCCCGGCCTGGCCCCCCAGCCCCGCACCAGTCCTGGAGCATCCTCGTCCTCTTCTTTATCCCTGTGCCAGCTGGGAAGGGATTCTTCCCCAGTGTGGAAGGGTCTGCTCGGAACTAGGGCTTCAGATTCCTACACCTGGCGGGAGGGTTCATTGCGGGGTCTCCACGGGGGACCAGGGCACAGTTCTGAGGCCATTCTCCCCATCCTAGGGGACATTTATGACAAAGTGTCGGGCGAGCTGCAGAAGAAGGGCTATGACTGTGAGTGCCTGGGTGGTGGGCGCATCTCCCACCAGAGCCAGGACAAGAAGATCCACGTGTACGGCTACTCCATGGTGAGCCCCAGCGCAGGCAGGCCGGCCCCAGGTCCTGTTTTAGCTTCAGAACCGGCCTTCTGGAGCCTGCCCCGACCCTCGGGCCCCTCCCGCAGCCTGATCTGCTTTTCAGGCCACCTAGATTCTGCTAGCCTGGGCTGCAGAACCTCCTCTCAAGGGCAGGTGGCTTCCTGACACTTCCTGTGTGGCACCAGGGTTGAGAGGGAGGCCCACTGCCATGGGGCCGCACCCTCTCCTGGACCCGAGGCCTTGCTCTTTGGG
>PVLC010035429.1:0-16348 GCA_004027655.1 Graphiurus murinus | reverse complement strand
TCTTGCGGTACTGGGGATTGAACCCAGGGGCATTCTACCTCCGAGCTATACCCCAGCCCCATTTTTTATTCTTTATTTTGAAACTGAGTCTCACTAAGTTGCGGAGTGCCTCACTAGGTAGCTGAGGCTGGCCTCAAACCCGGATCCTCTGGTCTCAGCCTCCCGAATGCTGGGATTACAAGCATGCGCCACCACGCCCGGCTTGTATCCTTTTCTTGCAACCTGCATTGGGAAGTCAGTTTAAATCACTTTGAAGGTCATCAGCATAACTCTTGACAATTTGGGGACCTGCGTCACATCACTTCATCCCACCTTACATGTCCAGAGGGGCATCATCTTCTGGGAGCTATACGTTGTGCACCAATAAGTGAAAATTGCATTTTGTTCTGTTTTATATCAGGTCCACGCTTGAACGGTTGGATACTTTTATTAAGTATTTAGCATCTTAAGTGAAAGGACTTTGTTTATTTGGGAATGTTTTGTCCTTTGTAAAATTAAATAATGTAAGAATATTTGGTTGAGGACTAGAAAAAGCAGACAATTAAAGAACTACCTTTTATACGTTGTCATAATGAGCTTTGTGCTTTACATAAGTTGCCCGATTTAATTGAATACTCACAATAGCCCTGTGAGGCAGGTATTAAAATCAACATTTTACTGGTGAAGAAAATAAGGACTCCTAAACTCACACAGTTAAATGATATCAAACCTAGCTGGGGCTGGGGGTATACCTTAATGCCTTAATGGTAGTGAGCATGCTTAACATGCTCAAAGCCCTGGGTTTCATCCTCAGTACACACACACACACACACACACACACACACACACAATCTTTCATTTCTGAAAGCATCAATATCCAATATTGAACCAAGTAGCTAAAGCTCCACACTTATGAATTGTCATTTCACCTTAACCAAATTGCTTTACTTTCTCTATTTGAAATGTAAAAATAATAGTTGCAAGGAACAGGACTCCAACTACAATTCAGCATAAGTACTTTGTCATAAATTTTAAAAATTCTTTATTGGGAACCTACTGTGTGCAAAGCCTTTTTCTGGGTGTTGGAGATTCCATGGTGGGCAAGGCAGTCCTTGTTTTTCCTATGCAGTTAATATAATAATACTGAAATAGTTGATAAAAAAAAAAAAAAACCTGTGCAATGATAGGCATTATCAAGGGCTCTTGAAACACCAAAGTGGAGAAAAGGAGTGAGAATGACAAGGAAGGCCTCTTCAGATGGGACTCTCGAAGAAGGTCTCTCTTTCCAGCAGAAACCTGCCTTAAGCGGTAAGAGTGAACCATAAGAATATATGAAAGAAAAACATGAGCAGAGAAAACTGCAAGTGCCTGAAACAGGACCTTGTCGGAAGTACTGGGCAGTAGCAGAGAACCTAGCAAGGCCCATGCAGAGTGTGCAAGAAGATTGGCAAGGTAGCCAGTGGCCAGGCCGTCTGCTCCTTACAGGCCATTTTAAAAACTTAGTATTCCCGGGGTAGGAAAGTAAGGACACAATTGAATAGAGGTGGGCATCATCAACTATCCCAGGCTTCATAAGGGCCATTCTAAGTGCTTTGTGAAGATTGAGCCGAATGGGGACAAGAATGACAACAAGGAGACCCGCAGGGAGACCAAATGCAAGTGCAAGGAGAGAGGGGGCGCCCTAGGCCACCGACGGAGGAGGACAGCAGCACAGGCTTTAGGATGACCACGACGAAAGTTTTCAAAATCCCACCAGGTTCCTGTCTCTGTAGGTCTCATTTCTACTCCCAACAGCCCCTCATGGCGCCACGTGCACTGCTGTGCTGCACTGCTGTGCCTGGGAGCTGCCTCGCATCCCAGGTAACAGGGAGCGCTGCTGGAAGTGAGAATGAGCAATAGGATGCAAGGAGTTTGAGTTTCCTTTTTTTTTTTTTTTTTTTTTTTAAGATAAAGTAAGAGAGACTGTGAAGGCAGCAGAAGGATGTAATGGCTGGGAAGAGACTGAAGACGGCACATTGCAGCATGACTAAGCCAAGCCCCACTGACTCCTCCTTTCTCTAGATTCCTTTGACACAAAGCTTCTGTACCAGTATTTGGGAGGCTGAGACAGGAGGATCATATTGCAGGTTAGAGGACAGCCTCAGCAAGTAGTGAGACTCTCTGCAACCCAATGAGACCCTGTTTCAAAATAAAAATAAAATAGGGCTGGGGGGCCAAGGTGTAGTTCGGAGGTAGAATGTCTCTGGATTCAATCCCCAGTACCACAAAAAAAAAAATCAAAACCTTATCCACTAAATACATTTGAAGTTTCTCTGCCTCCTATTGCATCCAGGATCCCCAAGAGCAACCCCAGGTTCAATGACCCACTACAAGGAAACAGGACCATTGTCCTCACAGTTGTGATTCATCACAGCAACAGGATAAGAAATCAAAATCAGAAAAGACAGAAGATGCATGAGGTAAAAGACAAATAAAAATTGTACAAAGGTGCACCAGGCAAAGCCCTGAGGAAGCCCAGTCACGCTCCCGTGAGCCCATCCCTGTGGAGTTGCACAAGACTGCTCATTTCCTCCAGTACCAAATCAGTACAACACATGAAATACTGTCTACCAGGGAAGCTCATTAGAGACCAGTCCTATGTGTTTTATTGAGGGGTAAGCAGGTGGGCATCTTCTAGAACATGCCAAAATTCCGGACTCCCAGAGGAAAAGTAGGTGTTCAGGATAAATCACATTATACAAACAACTTGGGTTCAGAAAGCTGCTCCATCTGCTCAGGTAGAGGAATGCTTCTGAAATTTGAGTTCTCAGATGCCAGCCAAAGCCCAACTTTCCAGGCATACTTTTCTAGGGAGATAGTCTCAGGCCTGTGTTGACAGCAGGTGAGAAAGACTGGCCCAGATGAGGTCAGCTGCCCTGAATAATCTGGTTCCACTGGGGATCCAGCTGGAAGGAAAGGAGGCAAAGGGAGAAAAGCTCATGATGTCTTGGTGCTCTTAGAACTTGGCTTTGCTGCTCTTCAGGAGACAAATGCCACAGCACTGACTTTGCTTTGTGATGAGCTGCCTTTGTGGGTTCTGTTGTGAGCCTCTTTCTGAAGACTTCTCAATCCACTACACAACTTCTCTCAGGGTTCCCTTGCCCTGGCAATTAATCTTTTGCAGGGATCTGGGAAGTCTTTTTAAGATACCTCTGGCTGAGCAAGCTTCTAGAGCATAAGCTTAGCTGGAAGGAAGGTCCTGGGTACCATCACCGCACCAAATCCAGAAGCGCCGGCCGCTTCCCCCAGCTCTGTCTTTACAGTGCACAAAGAGGGCTCCCACCAGCACCTGCCTTCAGACCTCTCCTGCGCCCGCTGAGCTCCAGGAGGCATGCAAACCTCTGGCCTGAGAATCCTTCCCCGTTCTGTCTTTGGGGTGGAGGGTAGAAGGAGCATTCTCTTCTCCTCTTGTGGATAAAAAATACACAGTATCCCCACAACTTTACACAAACATTCTCCTCCCTGAGAAAAGTTGACTCACTAATTGACTTTCACATCATTGTATATATGAGCTAAATACATGTGTGTGCGAAAAAAAATAGGTATGTATATACATATATATGTACATATATACTTATATATAAAATCTTCAGTATAGCTTCAGCATAGGGTTTCAGCCTAAATTCAAAGCCAGGAGAAGAGCCAAATATTCATACATGTTCATAAATATATTCATAAAAATATTACTTAATATTCAGTGAATGTTTAGTTTTGCCAGTAAAAACAATGCCAAAAAAAAAAAAAAGGCCAGGAATTCATCATATTGCTCCACATGTTTCTCTCTTCTGATTTGCACAACTTTAGTTCTTCGCTCATCCCAGTAATGGAAACTGTAGAAGTTTCTTCACAGGCAGCTCTTCATGGCTCTTCATGGTTGTGGAGAGTCCTGGGTCTGCTTCTGAGATCATAGACTGCATTTCCATCTGCCCCGTGTCTTAAAAGCTTCTTCTTCTTCTTCTTCTGCTTCTGCTTCTTCTTCTTCTTCTTCTTCTTCTTCTTCTTCTTCTTCTTCTTCTTCGTCTTCGTCTTCGTCTTCGTCTTCGTCTTCGTCTTCGTCTTCGTCTTCTTCTTGTGCTGGGGATTGAACCCAGGAGCATTCTACCTCCAAGCTACACCCCCAGCCCTATTGTAGTTTTTATTTTGAAGCAGGTTCTCACTAAGTTGATGAGAGTCTCAATACTTGCTGAGGCTGTCCTGGAACCTACAATCAGTATATGTGTGATCTCCTGGCCCAACTGCCCTAGTGCTCACTGGACAAAACACCCCCATGCACACACCGAGAAGTGCCAACAAAGGACAGAGTAACAAATCCTTCTGAATCTGTGTGGTGAAATATTTCTTAAAGTCAAATAAATGCAATATAGCACATTGAATCAGCACAAGCAAATGTCAGAAGGGGTATTGATCACGGTTCCACTGAAGCTATCAAGTGCTTCCGGAACAGTCAAGTGTCTCCACATGCAGGAGAGAGTGGTCCAGAAGGGAACCTCAATAGGACAGTGAGCCTTTGATTTGCCCCCACTTTCCCCAAATACATTTTTTAGGGTCTTAATGAAAGTTGATACTGTAAAAATATGACTACGATATAAGAATGTTGTAAAAATGAATCCAATTTAATAATTAACTTTTAGAAGATAAACTAAGATTAAAATAATATCATACAGCTTAGCTCAAGGCAGGGTACATAGTAGGAACTCAATATTTGTTGAAGTAGTGTTACTTTTACTGATAATGACTTTTGCTGCTATCATGGCCTAAAGGAATCTCTCTTCCACCTTAAGATTTGGCTTAAGCTTCACTTTCTCCCTAGAGTTGTAGTCATTCCTTTCCTGGCGCATCTATTTTTAATATACTTATATTGGTGCATTGTAGTCTCACATCGTAATGTAGTTCAGCCTGATAGGGACACACATGCACACAGCACTGGGTGAGCCTCCCCTGACTCCTCCTCCTACAGTGCTCTCCATGCTCAGAGTTTAGCACAGTAACTGGTAGTTACTTGATACATAGTTTTGAATAAGATGAAGGGAGGAAGGAGCTGATAAATTATTATTCTTAAGTGGACCTTTTGATCCCTGGCAAGTTTAATGTGAACCACTGACATTCCCTTCCCAGTATTCAGTCTGTGTGATCTGCATCAGAAAACCCTTGTGAACTTATTGTCAGGGCCACGCCCATTTTCTTTGCTCTGCCCTCTGTAATTTGGAGCACTTCTTAGTCCATCACCTTAGAGAACTTAAACTATTTAACAACTATTTTTGCTATCCTGTTGTCATGTTGTCTGAAAGTAAAAATAATCCTTACTCTCTTGACCTTCATCATATATTTTTATTTTCAAGCATGTAAGTAATATCTATTGCTTTACTACTTAGTTCATTTAGGGAATTTACTATTTTAAAATTGTTCTTTTTGAGTGTACAACAATAAAACTGCTATCTCTGACTCTTAGAGAAAACTCTGATCAGCAAGACATTGTGCTGGAAATTGGGGAAAAGTAATAATCTGAGTACTAGCATTATTCTTCAATGTGTCTCTAAACATTCCTGTAAGAAGTACATAGCACTTTATAAAGCAGAAGAAAAATAAAACTAATCTTTGAAAGAGATTTCAGCTTTCATCCCCAAAGATTTTTATTTTACTTTCCAAAGGTGAAAAAGAAAGCTATATTTGAGTTCTAACTCATATGCCAGGATGTATCCAAAATAAAATAATTTTATATTGTAATAACACAACTATAATTTGAGAATATGCTAGAGAAAATATTCTGATTAAAATAAAAATAAGAGTTTTAATGTCAGTTCTTCTTAAGTAGCTAACAGAAGTCCTATTTTAAATCACCTTAGCCTTAGTACTCCCCCAAATTGAATGTTCATGGCTGGAACTGTAAATCAACTGGGATTTATTGAAAACCTTTGACCTTTGCACATCTAAGTGCTATGATAGTGCCTAAAAAAATATGGCTGTCCTTGAAGTGTTTACAAACCTCCTTTGCTTAAAACTTACATTTGAGTTGGACTTGGTGGTGCACTCCTGTAATCCCAGTACTTTGGAGGCTGAGACAGGAGGATCACAGGTTCAAGGAGAGCCTCAGCAACTTATCAGGACTGTGTTTCAAAATGAAAAATAAAAATGGCTGGGGGTATACTCGGAAGTAGAATACCCCCTGGATTCAACCTCCAGTACCAAAAAAACAAACAAACAAAACTACTTCCATTTGTGCTGCATTGGATGACATCCATCTCGGAAGCTACTCTTTTCTTCCTTTGCTTTATTCCATCCTTCACATTCTGTCGCATCTGTCACATTTCTTATACCTTCCAAGTTGGTGAGGATGGAGGAAGTGCTGGAAAACTTTGGGTTAATTCAGAATCTCTGACAGCACATCACTGGATTCAGTCCACACCATCTCTTAGAGGGCTTAATTTTCCAGACTAACTGTCCATGATAATCTAATCACCCCCAGTACATGAAATATTGCCACTTATTTGTAGGTTTCAGGTATAGCACAAGTCAAAAATAACAACAACAAAGTAGCAGAGCCTTTTCTGTGGATTATTTATTCAATCATATCTATCAAGTACCTACTAATGTGTAAGATGTTTTACTGTGCATCTCTCTCCAGAAATGTATTGGCCAAGTTGCTAGATCTTTGCAGAAAGATTGAATGGTAGGATTAAAGTAACCAGTAAATTTTTAAACATTTATGTTTTTCAATTGCATTTACTATACAATTGAATATGTTATTGAAAAAAAAGACCCTCCAGGATCCCCTGGAAAGGAATATTTATTCAATATTATTAAAGTGAGGCATCTTTCAGGTTATATTTGTTTTCAACAGCATGTAATTTGTTTCAATGAGTAAATATTTTCCAAATATATATTCTAACAACACCATGCTTCCAAATATCATTTATTTTTCCTGTTTAGATAACTCCCTAGAAAAGAATACCTTGAAAACAGAAATCATTTCATTATACACAAATCAAAACCCAACAGAAAAATGTACAGAATACCAATGGATTTTCAATGTATGAGAAAATGCTCAATCTCCACCATAATAAATGGATGCAGATTTAAATTTTAACTAGATATCAATTGTTTGACACAGATGTAAAAGCAGGACGCAATATGACAAGGCCCATCAAAATGTAAAACAGAACCAGATAAGCTCATGTGTGTGTGTGTGTGTGTGTTGTGTGTGTGTGTGTGTGTGTGTGTGTGTGTGTGTTGTGTGTCTACCAGGACACTCGACAGAGCACTGCTTGTAATAGCAGCAACTTCGAGCACGTGATCCTTCCCTCCATCTCCAGGGTTCTCTGCTGTTCAAGTTTCCATCATTTCTCAGCTAGATCATGAAAGTTTTCCCTCTTTTACTCCTTCAATATCAATAGTAGCCAGAGCATTGTTGTTAAAACATAAGTCAGATAATGCCGTCCTGCTGTTTACACACCTCAGGTGTTTTTCTACCATACTTGGAATACAACCTACACTTCTGGCTGGTGAAGGTCGCTGTGCCAGCCTTCTCTGCCTGCCTCCTGTCCTCTTCTCCTGCCTGCTGGTCCTTACCCTTGACGCTACCCACTTACCAGTTTTCCCTTTCGTTATGAAGCCCCAGCGACTCATTCTTACTTTTGGACCTCTGCATAGATTCTTTTCCCTTATTTTTAACAGATGGCTTCTTCTCACCCTTCAAATTCTCCTTTCAGTACTACTCCCCAGCAAGCGTCATCTGACCATTCCAACTAGAGTAAGAGCCAGGCATTCATCCTTTAGCCCATCGTGCCACTTTATTGCTCTTTATATCATCAGCTGTGTTCCTCTTCCTTGTCTATTTGTTTATGCTTTCTCCTTTCTCCCTGCAATGTAGGAATAGTAAGCTCTATGAGAGCAGGGATATTATCTATTTGGTTCACTACTACACTATCAGCAAACAGAAAAGTATCTGCACATAATGAGTGTTTAGTCAATGTTTGTTGAACAAGTTAATAAATGACCATCAGAAGGGAAAGGAATAAATTATAGGACACACATAAAATGGAACACTGTGCAGCCATTTAAAATAGTGCAGTGGAAGACAGTCCCAGTGTTATCTTCTGACCAATTCCTTCAACATCACACTGATCTGCCCTTGATCTCTCTCCTGGACCTCATCTCAGGCTCCTCTGATCCTGGTTCTTGCTGTTCTGGAGACATTCCCTGCCTCAGCCTCTGGGCCTTTGCACTGGCTACTTCTGCACCTGCACCCCGCCTGGTTCCCTAGCTCACTTCAGTCATCTCTCTACTCAGAAAGACTTGCCCAGTTGCTCTCGGAACTCCCCACCCTGGTCACCCCTGGACCTTGAGTTACTTGTCTTTGTTGCCCTGGACATTTGAAACAAAAGGACCCATTTGTGTACATGTTTATGATTTGTGTCCTCTGATTAGAGTGCTCCTGGATGTTGTTTCCCAGGACCTCCCAGCAGGTGCAGCATTGCCTGGCATGGAGGAGCTGAGGAGCAAACATCTTATTAATGAGAAATAAATGACTGCGTTCTTTAGTGCAAAAAGGAAGATACTAAATAGTGCATCTATAGTATACTGCTACCATTAGTCTTAAAGAAAATGACTCATATTTATATATGAGTATATATATATATATATATATATTTTATATATATATATGTAAAAATTCCCTGGAAGGAAAACATTAGGACACAGTAGCAATAATGGCTTCTATGGTAGAAGACTGACAGGCTAGGGTTCAGGGATAGGAGAGAAACTTATTGTACTTAATATTCTTTTTTTCTTATAAGATTGTATTTGGAAAATGGGTACTTAATTACTTATATTGAAAAATATAAGAAAGAGCTGGGCGTGGTGGCGCACACTTGTAATCCCAGTACTTTGGTGGCTGAGACCAGAGGATCCAGGTTCAGGACCAGCCTCAGCTACTTAGTGAGGCCCTCCACAACTTAGTGAGAACCTGTTTCAAAATAAAGAATAAAAACGGGGCTGGGGTGTAGCTCAGAGGTAGACTGCCACTGGGTTCAATCCCCAGTACTGAAAAAAATATATATATATGTATATATTTTTTCATATATGAAAGATATTACTTTGGACAGCTTTGCAAGTTTATGTATTTGAGGCCAAAAGGAAATAAAGGCCCTCATAACTGTTATGTCTAGATAATAAACATTCAATGAACATCCAGGAACTAAGCGACATATCATGTAGTGAGGATTGGGTAAAATCTACTGGCAGAGGCTGTTCTTATTTTAATAGTAGTCTTATACTCTTGGCACAGCCATACACAGTCTCTGGTTTAGATCATCATAAAAGTTTGTGGGTTGGGAAAGATACCTATGCTTCCTATTGGAAGAAGTGTATATTACTTAGAGGAAAAAAATGTAAGAGGAGACAGAGTAGTATGGATATCTAGTAAAATAAGATACAAACAAGCCCTCTGGACATTTTCTGTGCCAGGAAAAAGGCCTCTATGCCTATGATATCAATGAATCTACTTGTAAGGTTATAAAATAACCACGTACTATTAAAATAAGAACAGCCTCTGCCAGTAGATTTTACCCAATCCTCACTACATGATATGTCGCTTAGTATTTTCTGACTCCATCAAACAAATGCACTCTATTTTAAGAAAAACAACTGCTCAAATACCCAGACTTATAGAATAAAGAAAATTAAAGACATATCTATTTGCTTTATTCAAGGATTCCTTTAAATATCAAACTAATAAATATTTAACATATGATCAGTGTAAAAAATTATATACAAATTTCAGGAGCACCACCATTGAACACCCAGGTACACAGTAATTGCTTGCCAGTTGGATGAACATACCTATTGAAAATCAGTAGAGTGAAATGGATAAGAGCGTGGGGTGGGGTCCTGCTACTCTCATGGCTGGATTCGATCTCTATCATTCATTAGCCGAGGATGACCTTCAACAAGTGAGTTAACCTCTCAAGGCCTCAGTATTTCTTATACATAAAAAATGGATGAGTAATGCCTGTTTCATAGCTAATTGTTTTAAATGAAAGGTGTTAGTAAATATGGTAGATATAACAGCTGTATATTTTATCATGTATTGTGATATCTTGAATTATTCCATTCATCTAATTTCTGCTTGCTTTAATGGGAACAGATGAACAGCATGAACTAAACACAGTGTTGTTATATTTCCAGAGATATAACACAGGTAAATATATAAATACAATTATGTATTCAATTTACCTACAGATGGCACATAGTCAACACTGGGTAAATGGCGTTATTATCGTGATGAGCAATACATGCCACTCTGAGGGGTTCACTCTCCATTTCTACATCCACAAAGAACAGCTTTATTCGTAACATTCCAAGGCATTTTATTTCCTTGTTTCCTTGTTGACTGTGATTTTCATGGCCTTAGAATCATGGGAAAACAATTAACAGGTATATATGTTAATTGTAGCAGAGATTCAACTTGTAACAGTTGCTGCTGTCTATTTTTTGGGAGATGACAGTCATTCTCAGAGAAATTTTTGAGTTTTCTTCTCCAAGCTTATTCTTTTATAGTATTGCCTGCTTCCTACTTTCTCAATTGAAAATATTCAATGTAAATGTTTTACTTAATTCCCCAGACTAGAACAGAATTCTGGGTGTTTGAAGTGGGAAAGGCCAAAATAGCACACTGCGTCGAATTTAAGGACTAAGTGAAGGTGCTCCTTCAGATGACCACAGCTTTCTTCTGTTTTTATATTTCCTGCCCTTTCCCCCTTTCCTTCTAGCACCACTAGTTTGATTATAATAAAGTTGAGAATTCTCACAAAGGGCCTTATAAACATGTGTTATTAGATTTTAAATCTGATTTGAAAGTGCCTCTCTCCTACTCCCTCTGAGTAAAGTGACCTTTTTAAATGGAGGGAAGTGGCTTTAGATGACAGTCATGATAAATGCGGTCATGTTCACTCAATAAAATAAGGCCCAGTGCATTTGAGGATAAATCAGTGAAATGTACAGCCCCACCTGTCTGTCTCCATCATTCATTTCCACTGTCACTTTCACAGTGGCTGATGGATCACAGTTGCTGTAAAATTAGACAGCCTTTAATCTCATTTCATCCTGATTAGCTTCTCTTTCCCCTTTCCTCTAACTCACTGACTGACACGCTAAAAACTCACACTAGCTGTATGTGAACGTGGAGTACAAACCTCCTGTACTTCCTGGTGAGGACGAGGCAGGTGTCCACCTCACCCTCACAGAAAACAGCAGGGATGTATTTGGTGTTATTTAACAGAGAATCAATGAACGCAATACCAGTGCCGTTTCAAACAGATTATTCGCTCTTGCTCACTGCCCTATTCATTTTGCTTTCCTTCAGGTTTAATCAGAAGTCAAAGAAATTAGATCTTTTGCAAAATTTACACATTCATTGGATATAGATTTCTTCTAATAAATTTGAGAGTGTTTTGCATTCAAAATAATTTCAAAGAGTTATTTTGTGTATATTTATAGCCTCTATGCTTCACAGTAATAATGCAGAAAAGACAGTAATTCAAGAATGAGAATACTGACATGCTCAACCAAGAAATAAAGCACATGAGATTTTAAAAGAATAGTAAAAATGTGTAGATAAATGAGAGTGCCTTCAAGTAGCCTTCATATTAGGACTTCAAAGACCTTTTCTCTTATTTTGAAGAGTTCAATAGTAAGCTTAGTGCAATAGTTTCATTTGTTTGCATAAAGCATAACAATAGGGGTAATGAAATGAGAAAGAGGCTTAAAAATAAATCATGTATTATTTCCTTCACTTAATTTCTGCTTGCCTGAATGGGGAGCAAATGAATGTCAGGAACAAAGCATAAGTGTTGTATTTTCAGAAATTGTGCTTTATTATGAATCTGGACTTGTGGTTAAAGAGAACAAAATACAATTTTTCATTATTTTTAAGATTTGTGCATTGAGCTGATCAAAAGTTTAAAATAAATATGTTAAGAATGGTGGTCATAGAGTAAGTTGGTTATAATTCATGGCCTCCATTTCTGTACTATATCTCATGTGAATTGATGCATACAGATGGCAATTAATGCTGCATAAGTTTACACTGGCCAGAGGATGTTGTGATGAACCAAAATAACACAGGCCACTCACAATAGAATGTGGGGCAACCTAATTTTGGCTTTGGTATTTTGGAACCAGCATCATAATTCAAACAACAATAAGTTAATTTTTTTAAATAAAAGTCAAGTACAGTGGTTCACACCTGTAATCCCAGTACTTGGGAGGCTGAGACAGGAAGATTGCAGGTTCAAGTCCAGCCTTGGCAGCTTAGCAAAGCCCTCAGCAACTTAGTGAAACCCTGTTTCAAAATAAAAACTGAAAAAAATAGCTGGGAGTATAGCTCAGAGGTAGAATACCCCTGGGTTTAATCCCCTATACCAAAAAGGGAAAAAATATTTGAAACATACCTAATTTAGTCACTCAATGAACCCAACGTAGACTCTGCCCCCAATGAGTTGAGTGGTAAAGTCAATAGAATCTAACCAGGTAAAAGCATTTTCCAAAGAGATTAACTGAGGACTCAGAGACTAAGGGCTTTCCTGAGATGACTCTCCAAGTCCGTTGACCTAATTCATGGATGGCACAAACCACTTCACACCCAGTTTCTATATCACATCCCCAAATCAGGGTTTTATGTGCCAATATCTTCTCCCTTGTGGATATAACTCCAAGAAACAATGAATATTTGCATTTACAATTAATTAATCAAAACTTTCACAACCCCTTAGCAAGAAGCTTAAATGATTCAATTGGCTCTTTGAGTTACAGTTCTCAAAGCTCTGCCAATTTCTTATTTTATTTATACATCATAGCCAGTATAAATGCCTTCTGAGAAAAGTAAAAGATAATAAAAATACCTCCCTCCTCCTCCTCCTCCTCCTCCTCCTCCTCCTCCTCCTTCTTCTTTCTCTTCTCTCTCTCTCTCTCTCTCTCTCTCTCTCTCTCTCTCTCTCTCTCTCTCTTTCTCAGCAAAAGAGCACAGCCTTAAGAGTCGGCCTGGACTTATATTGATTTCTCACTGCACTGGTTTCTTAAGTGCTCTGTTGATCCGTATCAAGCAATAAGTTCCCTGCCTGAACATGCACATCACTTCCCCATTTGTCCTCACCTAGATTTAAGGTGCCCATATGATGAGCTGAACAAGGACATCATTTTTCCCACTGGTGTCACTAGGCCCAAACCACTGCACGCAATAGGATAACTGAGGCTGTGTGTTTTACATTGACCTCATGATGTTATAGTAGCAGAGTCAACCACCGCAGGGCACAAACAGTGACAGGGGCGACCTGTTCTGTACATTGTGACTTCCTAGAGGAGATGCAAATGAAAGCAAATACAGAGAAACCTGACTTTAGTGGGTTTCTGAATAATGCCCCCCACCCAGCCACCACAGCTGGGCAGGGAGAGGCAGGGGAGAGGAGAAAGGGTATGTGTGATGTTCCTGACAGTTTTCATCTTTGTTACAGAAGAGCTCCTATGCAGATAGATAGAGAATGTGCGATTGTGCTGCTAATGACATTGTACAGGAAATTAAGCGTATACATTTGGAGGAGGCATTAAATCAGCAGGACCTTAATTTAAAAACTTAAAACTGTATGGAAATTCAGCTTGCTCATTGCTGTGGAATAGAAAGCTACCAAGCACCCTGAGTCTGTTTATGGAAAGATTGCCAGCAAACCAACTTTGGGCAGAGCATCTTACTGGCTCCAAGTATATTCAGAGTTACTTCTTCCAAGATGTGACTGCCAGCCCTGACCACTTGGGAGTGTCAGTCATTGTTTTAGGATGCCATCCCCATCGTCAGGCAGGTGAGAACAACTTAAGAATGGAAAGCAGCATCTCAGGTTGTTCTTGACTAGTTTGTGGAATAACATTATGTAAAATTAATCAGAAGGGGTTGGTTTTGAAACCGCTGGGAACACACCACTGAGCCAGCGTATGGGGATCGCTGGATTGGTGGGGAGCCGCTCGGCTGCCTATGCTGTCTTCTTCCTTCTGATGGAGTCTCACACTTTGTGCATTTTGGGTGAGCAAATAGCTGGTAAGCCAACATTTGAAGTCCTACTTTGGGAATTTTTACACATCTTTTTTTTTTTCTTAATTCCAGTTATGCCATACAACAGTGCCCACCACTGTGTCGTGGAGGTGGAGAACTTCTTGTTCGTGTTGGGTGGAGAGGACCAATGGAATCCAAATGGTAACTACATAATAACTTTAATTGTAGGGATTTGTATTAGTCAGCTTCATTACTACAGTGAAATACTTGAGGCAACTAACTCTTGATGAAGAGAAGCGGTTTGCTCAGCTCACAGTGGTGGAGGTCACAGGCGAGGTGTCTGCATTGCTTCAGTTCTGGTGAGGGCAGAGGAGGGCGCATGTCATGGGGGCATGCATGTAGGAGCAAAAAAGTCACATCATAAGTGAGAACGAGGGAGCGTGCAGGGTCCCACAGCCCTCCTGGGGACAAGGCCCCGCCTCCAGAAGGCTCTGCCACGTCCCAAGAGCATCACCCTGGAGACCAAGCCTTGGCACATGGACCTTGGGAATACTTGTGCAAACCACAGTAGTGCTCAACAAGAATCAAGGGTAGTAGTGTCAGTCCATTGTATGATGAGATGGGAAATATCTTTGTGTACAACAGAAACAGATAAACTAGTCAGAATTTTCAAGTTCTAATAAAGCATAAGAATATATGTTCTCTGCTTTTGTTTTTGTTTTTGTTTGGTACTGAGGATTGAACCCAGAGGCATTCTACCTCTGAGCTAGTCCCCCAGACCTTTTTATTTTTTTGTTTTGAAACAGGGTCTCACTAAGTTGCTGAGGGTCTAGCTGAGTTTCTGAGGCTGCAATCTTCCTGTCTCAGTATTGGGATTATAGGTGTGTGCCACAATGCCAGGCTTGTTCTCTCCATTAATGCATAATTCACATGCATATAATTAATTGAATAGTTATGTTCCCAATGAAAAACAAATTTAACAAGAAAACTGGGCCAATGATGGAGGGTCAGTCTGGAGCTAACTGAGGACAGATGTAGCAGAGCATTCACTTGTCGATTGCCTGGGGATTTGGCGTCACAGTGATGCCCAGCCCCTCTCCCCATCCATCCCCTGAGGAATGCCACAAGCATAAGCACAGACTCCCTAGAGGAAGGTAGCAAGCCGCAGCTGTGAAGAATTCTCATCACCTTCGCCACCACTTCCCTCCCCTTCTATCGCTCTGACAATACTGTTGTAATCAATCAGGATTGATTACGACTACAACTGTAGTCCAAGTTACTCTGCAGCCAGCATGACCACTCTGGTCTCTGTGCCTTTTGCAAGCACTTCTTCCATAGACTACCCAGCACCCTCCTCCTTGATGTGATTACTTCATAAACATACCACAAAGAAATCAAGCCTTTCAATGCACGTCCCAAGCCCAACACATGGAAAACACTGTGACTTTCAGAATATGCAAAATTGTCAAGATATTTTCGGAAAGCTTGCACACGAAGGAGGAGTTGCAGTTGTCGCCTTCTGTGTAACAGAGATAATTATGACTGCGAAACCATAGAACAGCTTGCAGGTACACGTTTTTACTTTAAAACCCCAGAACATCCAGCTGAAATTACATATACTGCATATATTTTATTGTGAATGCTCTCTTTCAGCATCTGCACCGGGACAAATTATAGAAAAATTGTTACATCTGTTCACTCTAGAAACTCTTAAAGGGAAACAACCCAGGCCACTCACCGAAACAGGGACATCCTTTCTCAAGATCTGCAGTTCTGTTCCATCTCATTTTCCAGCGTTGGGAAGGAGACCGTTCTTGGGCATTTGTGAGAAACAGATTCAGAACAGGAATAAGAATGATACTGAATATTTCTCCTCTAACTACCTTTGTAATGATGGATTCAATGTGCTACCAGAAAACCTTGACTTACATACAAACTGCTGTAAACTCCCCACATGCAGCTCAGCTTGTCCTTCCTCAGAAGTGATTGCAACGGAGCATTCATCAACCATCAAGTTGATCTAAGGAATCTGCAGCAGAAGGCCAGATTAAAACTAAAACCTAAACCAGGCACAATGGTGCATACCTGGAATTCCAGAAATTGGAAGGTTGAGCAGGGGGATTGCAGGTTCATGTCAGCTTCAAGAACTTAGTGAGACTCTTTCAAAAATTTAAAAGAGGGGGAGTGGTTCGGAATATAGCCTGGAGGTAGAATTTTCCTGGATTCAATTCTCAGTGCCAAAAAAGGAAAGAAGAAAGAAAAAAAAGAGGAAGAAGAGAGAGAGAGAGAGAGAAG
>PVLC010035428.1:0-16330 GCA_004027655.1 Graphiurus murinus | reverse complement strand
TTTTGGTGAGGTTGACTAATGAGTTTACATGTTGGCTTCTACCATTCTTCCTACTATTATTAACAGTAGCTAGATCCAAGCAAGGCAGGCAGCTGGCAGGGGAGATGTCCTTTGATTCCAGCTTCTGACTCAATCTCATTTCTGCTACAAAGTAGGACAGCCAGATAGAGCATCAGCAGGGCTGGCCTCCTTTGCTCTGTTAATTCCAATCCTGTGGAACTTTGAGTTCTTTTAACTCTAAATGGAGCAGCACACAGCACGTGGCTCTGTGTGGCCTCCCTGCTGAGTTATGCTCTAACCTCTGGTCAGAGGCAGGATGAGAGGAATGGGTATGAAAGGTTAAACTTCATTTTGGCCTATGCTGCTAGCACCTGAACTGAAATCCTCTTATCCAACAGGTTGAGCAGAAGGAAGCAAAATAATAGCAAATAGTCAATTATATTATCATGACCCATTCTTCCATCAGATCCCGAGCTTCCACATGTCCTATCACTCACAGGACTTTAGATCCTCCTGTAACTTCCCCCCACGTGTTTGCACAGTGACTCTGCATGCTGCCATGCCTCTTCACCTCCCTGAGTTCATCCTCCCTTCCGCTAGCTCCCATATGACCTTTCTGCTCATTTGACCCCTTCCCCTCCCCCAAATCAGTTATGAACCTCTTTGGGTGCTCAGCTATAGCTCTCATTTAGAACAAGTATATTACCCAGAGGCAACAGGATGGACAATTTGGAATTAATCACAAGAAACCAAAGAGGAATAATTAGAGGGAAATGAGAGCAAAGGGAAGAGAGTTAAACACCCTCTCCAGCTGACAAAAATATTTTAGGAAAATGTCTCTAGTGTGTGGGAAGGCAGATTGCCTTTTCTACAAAATCCAGGCCATCTTCTTGCAACTGAAGTTGGTCCCTCTTGAAATAAAGACCTTGTGCAGGCTCATTTTTACATAAATATTTTAATTAATAGATGCCTTCATCAAACATGAGAAGAATTAAGCACTAACACTCACCAGAGACCCTGAAATTAGATCGATTATCTGCATCTTAATTTGCTCTTTCGGCACCACTAATTTATTTTTAATAGATCTGTAATTTAGCTTTATCTATTTCTTATTCTGTTTGGCAGGCTCAAATGCCTGCAGCTCACTAGTCAGCTTCTGTAACCTTTAGGCACTGCTGTCTGCACAGTATATTAATTTTTAAATTATTCAGCTTAGTGTGAGGAAGAATATCAATTAATTTTTGCATTTAAACCAGGTTAACATCTCTTTCTCCCCAAGTAAGGGTGAAATTTAAATGAAGGAGGCCAGTCATGGAAAGAATGTGGTCTGCTGCACTTGAAACAACTTCCATTTGAATCACTGGCTTTGACATAATTTTGGTAGTGAAGATGAATTCTTCTCTGCTGGCACCTGGGTATCCACAGAGTGACTCCTGGAATAATGGTGGAGGGCAGGGACCTTTACCTATTGTGGACACTGATGTATGTCAGGTACCTAAGATGATACCTAAATGTGATAGAAACTCAATAAACATCCCTTAATGAATTCATTATAATCACTAGATTATGTACAAGGCAAACAATGCTGATGTTCCCTAAAACTGAAGCAACCTTTATCAAAAACATAAAAATGCAAACAGTAGACAGTGAATGGTTTTCAGAAAATAGAAGACAAGGAAAGTCAGACATTAAAAATAAGAACAGCTGGGCGCGGTGGCGCACGCTTGTAATCCCAGCATTCGGGAGGCTGAGACCAGAGGATCTGGGTTCAAGGCCAGCCTCAGCTACCTAGTGAGGCACTCTGCAACTTACTGAGACTCGGTTTCAAAATAAAGAATAAAAAATAGGGCTGGGGGTATAGCTCAGAGGTAGAATGCCCTATGTTCAATCCCCAGTACCGCAAAAAAATAAATAAATAAAATAAAAAATAAAAGAACAAAACACTTAAATTGTCATGACAAATTAATGAAAAGCAGAGAATTCTTAACTCCTTGCTAGGGATAGTTTATAAACATCATTTATTTATCAAGAACATTGTTTCTTTATAAATATAGTCACATCACATATGGGATGTAGTGAGCAGATGACATATATTAGGCAGATCACAGGTAAGAATGGGTTTAATTCCGAGCCCTGCAATTTCAGAGGACTTTGATTAAGAGGGAGCCTCCAGAAGAGACGATGAAAATGAGTGGGATGTGTGTTGAAAGAATATAAGATCAGGGAAGCAAATACCTGAAGAGCCAGTGGCATCTGTATTATATTAGTAGAGGAAGTGGATCAAAGCAGACAAATATTTGGTCAAGTAAAAATATATTTAAAGCAAATAAAAGTGACTTGGAGGTTGTAAATACAACTAAACTTAGACTCTCAGCAGTTCTCACCTGCTGCATTAGCTCCTTTATTGATGTCATCAACTTCTGGCATCCCCCCATGCCAATCCATCCCAATCTATCCATGCCACAAAAGCCAGTCTGGCATTCCTAAAGCATAATATATATTACATATAACCTAAAAATCTCACCAATTGTTCCCAATTTCTTATGTTGTACAAGATAAAAATTTCTCACTTTTGTATTAAAGGATGTGCACAAGAAGGTATCAGTTTACTTTTCTAGATAACTCCCATGCACGCCACATGAACAATATTCCTCCTGCTCAGCCAAAGCAACTCACTATTTCTCAAATCAACATTATACTTGCAAACACAGTCCTGGTTGAGTCTGTGCGACATGCTCCTGGAGGATCTCAGGTTGTCAACAATCTTCCCATTTTTAAAGGGACCTTTCAATTCTTTTCTATTTTTGATGAGATAAACAACTTATCAATTTTTAAAAATCATTAAATTTTGACTCATAAAAGAAGCCATCTTTATTTTGGAAAACCCCTCAGCAAACAACCCTATGGAATAGAAAGAACAGAAAAAAATGCAGAATTCTAAATAACAAAGAAAAATCCTTAAGTGTATCTGTATGGAAAGAGGGATAAGCCATGGAGTTTTTGTTGTTGTTTGTTTGATTGTTTTGTTTCTTGAGAGGTTTTGTGTTTGTTTGTTTGTTTTACTGATGTGAAGGGTTGGATATAAGAAAAAGAAGTGCAATTGAAGGGATATATATAGGGTGAGATACAACTACAGGATCACAGCTGCTGTCTAGAGCTTGGATTCAAGTGTGAGCAGGAGACAGTTGCATGAATCCAGATGCAGCTCATCATGGCCACAGTCAAGGGCATCCTAAGAAATGCTGAGAAATATCCAGATTCAAAGCATTTGCTACACAAATCCACCAAGATCACTAATGGTCATGTGTGAGGAGGGGATGAGGTGTGGGTGAAGACCTGGACCTCTGGCTTCAGCAACTGGGCAGTTGGTTGTGAGAGTAAATATTGGGATCAGCAAAATTGGGAGTAGGCGACATGATGATCAAGTATTTAGAGGATTATGTCTTCAAACTCTGTAAGAAATCCAAATGGAAATACCAAATAGACAATTGGATTAGTAAGACTAGAACACAAAGGAAAGCTCTAACTTAGGGAAAATTGGCATTTGAAATTATGAAAATGGGTCAGATTATCTGAGAAAAAAGGAGAAGATGCCAGCCCAGTTATTATTCTTTAGAGTCCCAGAATTGAGGTTCAGTAAAAGAAATCTTGAGCCAGGCTTGAGATGGTGGACCACGCCTGTAATGTTAGTACTTTGGACACGCCTGTAATGTTAGTACTTGGTGGATTGGAGGTTCAAGGCCAGCCTCAGCAATTTATTGATATCCTCATCAATTTAGCAAGATCTTATTTCAAAATAAAAAAATTAAAAAGGCTGGGGATGATGTAGTTTGGAGGTAGAATGCCCCCTGAGTTCCATCCCCAATACCAAAAGAAGAGAGAGGGAATAAGGGAGGGAGGGATGGAGAGGGGGGGAGAGAAAAAAGGAAGGGAAGGAGGGAGGGAGGAAAAGAAAATCCCCAATGGATATAGAGAAAAGGCAGCCCAAAGGGAAGACTTACAGGAAGAGGTGGATGTCTGTAGTCAAGACAAAGGGAGACCACCCCAGGGGAGGGTGTTCCAACCATGCCAAGTGAGAAACTGAGTAGCCTAAGAATAAGAAGCTAATCTAACTTCAATAAAACTGTCAATTTCTTAAATCCCTTTGAAGTTATGAGAAAATTGTATGCTAATACTTGAGGGAAGATATAGCCTTTGATAGGAGTGCTATTTCTTTCTTCACAGTAAATAAGAGCAGGAAGAAGATGGATATATTTATAGATTCCCAAGTTTTGCCAGAACATAGTACCCCCACAGGCAGCAATGCTCTGGGGTAGAAAGCAGCTGATGATTTCACCTTCACACACCTAAACATCTGCAGTCTCCTTAACCCTGATCTCCAGCAACACCTCAGCATGCTTCCCATGGAAGCAATTTGCAGATTTGTCTACAAGAATATAAATCCTTGAGGGGATAAACAATGTTTTACTCAATTCTACATTCTATGCATTGACCACCATTGGATATAGCTTGAAAGATGTCTTCAGTTTATGCTTTTCAATTGAGAACATAGACTTTTTGCAACATTGCCAAAAAGTTCCTACCAACACCAGTATATTATAATTGCTAAAACAATTTGACCCAGAAGTTAGTAGAATCACAAATGAATTAATATATAAATATATTACTTTTCTAATTGAAGAGAAAATCCTCATATAAGCTAAAAAGGAAAAAAAGATGAAAGAGATTAGGTACATGAAGGACAGGGCTATTTGATAATGTATTAGTGATCACTTAAGAAAAAAGCTAACATGGAGCTCACTATTTATTCTGAAGATTATAAGTAGAGCAAGTAAAAAACCAAAGCTATAGTGTTTCCAGACAAAGATCTTTAAAAGAGCTTACTCTGGGGCTCCAAATGGCAATGCTTGCTCACAAGGATCTGGAGTTCCAAGAGTGGGTTATTTCAAATGATGTTGCTTTTATGTCTTACATGGCATAACTCATCATGGCTTTCCACACAGAGCACATCACTCAGGTTATAGTCTTAAAAAAATGGAAAAGTTATCTTGATATTTATAGGAGAGGTTATTGAAAAAAATAAACAAGGCCAGAGGTAAAATGAAGATTTAGGGAGAATACTAGAGAGAACTAGGTAAAAGCAGACATCTGGCAAATGAAACAAAGCAATTTAACAAAGTCTTAGAGTATAAGGATGTAGCAACCCATCCAAGTAGGAAATGGAGCCAGAAACATCTGATAAGTTACTTAGGGGTTATGTCAGTTGCTGAATCTCACACCTTGTGTTTTCCATTCAAAGTAAATTGTAATTCCTGAATTTATCACTCCTGAGCTTATTAGCTGGTGATCAAAAAGCCCTCACTTTCTCCAGCTAGAACAGGACAACCTTCCTTTGCTATTGTTTCCCCATATCTTAGCAGAAGGGGTTCCACGTGGCACTTTCAGTTCCCCATGTGCTGGGGACCACTTCATGGCCTCTGTGGAACATAGTAAGCCATCTCACCTATCCTTCTGGGAAGAGATCACAGAAATTACAGACAATAGTTGGGACATTAGAATTCAGAACACAAGGGCCTTAGTCCAACTCACACATTTTAAATAGGAGAAACATGAGACTGAAGATGCTGTCAGTTGGAACAGGTAACACAACTAAGTAGGTGCAGAACCAAGACAAGAACAATGAATCCAGCATGATATTATGGGTAAGTTTTTCACTCTCAAAAATAATTTCATTTATAAGTGCAAGTAATAATAATCACTTTTTCATAGTGAAGGACAAAGTAATTAATGCATGCAAAATACCTGGCACAATGATTTGCTCGTTTGACATTTAGCAAATGTTCAATAAATTGTTCCTTTTGCCCTTTCATATACCCATAGCTTTATGTTTAACCTAATGCTATCAGAAACAATAGATTAGAGAAAATTCAAATCTTTCTCCAGTTTCAAAGATACCTAAAGAATGGAATTTTTAGACTCCATTTCATATGCCAAATGAAGTATATTTACCTGTGTTCTGTCTACAAAGCATTAAATAACTTGTAATCTCTTCTATTTTGCTTCTTTTGTGTGTGGGGGGGTATACTGGGAATGGAACCCAGGGGCATTCTACCCTACACTCTCAACCCTGTTTTTTAAATTTGGAAACAGGGTCAGTAGGTTGTGTAGGGCCTCACTAAGTTGTGGATGCTGACCACGAACCTGTGACCCTCTTTTCTCAGCCTCCTAAATACTGGGATTACAAGCATGGACCACCACACTCTGGGTCTTATTTTGATTCTTAAACACTACCTTTTCCTATGTCTTCTCTCAAAGCTGTGAATTTCTTAAAGCCACAGGCAATAGAAGATAGGAGCTTGTAGTTTTTAGGCTCTCAGCAGCCTCCTCTGTGTGACTTGGTATCTCCACTGTAATAAAGGAGGGATTGCTCCTTTCCAGATGAGGACTAAATTTGCTTCTCTCTGAAGCTCCCTAGAATCCAGAAGAATGGATGTTCAGTACCTTTTGGTGTGGACCTGTTAGAATCTTAGATACTTGTATATGGTCAATTGTGACATCACCCAAATGAGAAATGTGTTAGATATCTATACATTTTTGGTTGAAGAAAAGAGAGGTTAGGGTGAGCAAGAATGATGAAAAATCAGGACCTCAAAATTAATACAAGGTGTAGAAAGTCAAGCTTTATCTCCACCTTATTATTCCTTTCCTACCTTGAGTACATAGTTCCTAAAACCATAGTTTGCTCCCCTTGAAATCCTGCTCATCACCATCTTGATTTTTCTTAACCCTGTGAAATATAAAGTATAATTAATATGCTAAAATATAAAATGTACAGCTATCTGTATGGCTTAATTCAGCTTAAGCTTGGTTTCTAGGATGAATCTCAAAAGCTGCATTGAAGGGACACAATCACAGAAAATCCCCTAGAGATAGAAGTTAAAACAACTCACACTCAACCCAGTTATGATATATATATATATATATAATAGATGATATATGATAAATGATGATTGATAGATGTTGATGACAGAAATCCAGAGATGTATATATCTTTTTAAAAAATGCATGAATACATATTCCACTGAGAGGTTTAGACAACTCCTGTGGGTTATTAAAGTTTCAAAAGAATCCATCAGTCTCCCAGATATTATGTTCAATGAATGCCTTAAAAATAAAAATTCAGAAATTAGAAGCTCAAAATATCTTGAAGGGGAATTCTCTATCAGCAAAATAATAATAATAATAATAATAATAATAATAATAATAATAATAATAATAATAATAAACAAAAAGGCAAAGTTGATGGAGCATCTGCCTCCTCGAATCTCCTTTCTTTTGTCAGTTTAGGTCACCCTTAAAATAGCTGTAACTCAGTTCCTTCCAATCTAATTATATTACTCTGGCTTGCTTTATTTATAATTAGAATCCAGTAACCTTCTCTGACTCTTACCTAAGCTACTGTTACACAGCTGCTTTTGAATGCTGCATGCAATTGTAGAGATTAAGCAGAGAGGTACAGAATGTTCAAAACAGCAGGATGGAGTCTCTGTGGGCTGCATTGCAAAGAAGATAAAGGTTGGGACATCCCAACCAAAAGAAGTTGGTAAATTCAGGAAGAAAATATTTGTGAGTTAAGAAGAGAGAACAAATCATAAAAGAGGCTTACAGACTAGAAGCAGATATCACCTTTCTTCTAGAGAAGCACAATAAATAAGCAGTGCATAACTTAGCAACCAAGGTGTGGAGGAGAAAGGGGATGGAGGGGCAGGAAGGAGCAAGTAAGGAGAGAACAGCATTAGTTGAAACTATAATTGTACCTGTCAATTTGTTAAGTCCCATTGCAATCCTGCTGGGAGGATGGAATTACCCTCATTCTACAGAGAAGACTGAAGTGCACAGTGTGAAAATGCACCTAAAATCACATAGCTAAGAAGTAGACTCAGAACTCATACCCAGAGCTAGGTAACTCCAAAGCCTGTAGGCTCTGATTTTCTACCTGGCTAATGATGGGTATAGTTTAACTCATCCCAAGAACTACAGAGATGAGGGCAACCAAGAAGTACTATCCTCAAGTCTGTCCTAGAGTCTAACCACCTTCAATATATTTCCTGAGCTGTAAAATAATAAAACCCATTTCATAAGGTTGTTTTGAGGAGTGAAGAGTAAGTAGCCTGTAAAATGCATAGCATAAATGCCAAGCACATTGAAAGCATTACAAGTGGAAGCTATGCACTGTGATGTTACGTGTCTCATGGTTCATTTCAACACATCTGTTTGTGGACATTTATGTGATGGGTCCATTGCTGTGTTTACATGAGATCAAGAAAATTATAGTATTCCAAGTTTTTATAAACCCTACTTAAATTTTTTTCCAATAGTAGAGAAATAATAAATTAAGATGGGCTATATTTGACTTGAGCAAATCAAATGGTGGGAAAATTGCAGATTGTGACTCAAGATTGATAAAGTAAAACCCATAAAGCTATTTAATTCCAAAGGTTTGGGTCTAACATGAAAATGTGTTTGTCATCTCTATGTAATTTAGATATATAAGGAATTGATGTAAAGTAAATTTGAGCTATGACAAAGGAGCAAGGGGAGAATGAAGCCCAGATGATGTCTCTCTGGCACAAGTAGACTTGGTGGCTCAGGAGCATAAAGTCTAGCCTCCCAGCCTCTGGGAGTGCAATAGTGCAATGTCCACTCCACTAACTCAAAGTCTCAGAAGTGGTGATGGCCATACTAAAATACATTTAGGCATGCCACAGTCTTCTTGCTGTCACTAGTGAGACAGTACAGATTTTTCATGGCATCAGTTGGTGGATCAGATGATCAGTCAATAAAAGATATCCCTGGCCTCTGGGATCATCCTAAGATTACTCAGACACAGATTGGCAAAGGAACAAGTAACTTCTATCGCAGCCTCACAGAGCTCAAGCTTCCACGTGTATACTAGGAAAGCTAAGAAATGAGCAGCTCTCTCTTCATAAGTTGAGAAGTGGCTTCCTGCCAGAACACTCTCTATGGATGAATTGTAGGGAAAATGGGGAGAGTGTGCATGTCTTAGTCCAGCTGTGCTTCTATAACAGACTACCTGAGACTAATAAATTTATAAGCAATAGAGTTTTATTTGTCTCATAGTTGTGGAGGATGAGAAGTCTAAGAACATGATTCGGCATTTGGTAAAGATCTTCTTGCTGAGTTCCACCATAACAGGAGGTGCAAAGGCAACAGAGAGAAATCGAGAGCAAAAGAGAAAGAGGGAGTCAAACTCACTTCTAAAACACATCCGCTCTTGGAATAAATAATCTACTCTGGTGATAATGACATTAATCCATTCATGAGGGCCCTACCCTTATTAGGTCTCAGCTCCCAGCACTGTTGCTTTAGGAATTAAGTTATCAACACATAAACTTTGGGAGATGCATTCACAGCAACAAGTTGCCTGTCTTCTATTAGTGGCTTTGCTAGGCTGCAAAGCCCTGCAGAGGTCCTGCCAAATCCTCACAGAGAAAATCACTATGAATGTCACTGGGTCCCCATACCCTCCTCTCAATTTTTTTTTCACTATTTGTTAGAATTCTGATCTTTAAAGAAGATTTTGAATTAAGGTTAAGATCTAAAGGTGGGAAGGGAAGGAAAAAGGAAAACTTATTTTTTTCTCTATACACTTTTTTTTCAAATCCTAAATCCTGGACACAAGGTAGGTGCCATTTCTCCAAGTTACACTCAGTATCCCAAATACTGCCATGTCCTAACAAGGATCCAGGTGACTTTCCATGCATTCCAGGGCTGTGCATCCATCAAGCCACCATGTTATCTTGTCCTTTGGCATTATATTGATATCAAGGATGATCAAAGAATCCCAAGATGTAGTTGCAGCTACATTGGGAGATAAAGGCAGCTATAAATGCTTTTTGTAAGGTTGATTAAATGTAATTATAAAATGTGGACATAAAGAAGCCCAATCTATAAGTGTTATACTAAAAAAGGTAGGGGAGGATATTCTTCTTAAAATGAATCCTCAAATATTCATTGTATCAGTTGAAATTCATAATAACTGTAGACATCCATCTGCCCCCCTGGGGGTTGTGCTCTCTTCACTTGGGCTCGAATCACTGCTGACCTTGCCTTACCCTTCTGGGATGTAATGTCCTTTAGGATGCTTTTGGTAACTGTCCACCTGCAATGATACCATGGGCTCTGATAAACTCACTGATGCTCAGTCTATAATCTGCCCCAACTGTCCCCTGAAGCTTGAAATCCTAGCAGAGAGGATAGAGGTATGTTACATCCAAATTCCACTAGAAGCAGCAGTCAAATGACTTCACCTCATAGGGCAGAAATAAGAGAAAAGATACCTGCCAGACACAGAGTTTTAAGAGAAATCAGAGAAGGTCCTAATATGAAAACAATGTGGAAGGAAAGTCTGGAGCCAGTCAGAGCCGCATCATCTAATGGCTGATGTGGCCCAGGCGCACTGACTAGTACTACTGCCTGCCTAGTTTTGACTGACAATCATTTCTCATATCAGTTGATCTCAGCAGCACTTCCAGCACCAGCTTCCACTTCAGGAGTGGATAGGTCTTGAGAAAAAAGGAAATGTGTGGGCATGGTAATCCCAGAATTTGTGAGGCTGAAACAGAAGCATCACAGATTCAAGGCCAGCCTCAGAAACTTAGCAGTACCCTCAGCATCTTATGAAACAGTGTTTCAAAAAAACTATAATGCTCCTGGGTTCAATACCCCAATACCCAGTACCAAGAGAAAGGGGGAATGGGAGGGTGAGTTGTTTGTCAGTCTTCTTAGTTTTGTTTGTTCTCAGCTTAGTTTACATTGAATTTTCTTTCTTTTTGTGGCATAAGGCTCTCAGCCCAAAACAAAGTGTTTTGAGGTGCAGTCTAGCCTGTTTGGAATTATAAATGATTTAGTCAATTAACCTTTCACCAGCTGATTACTTTCAACCTTTTTGTTGGCACATTGGGGAAATGTACTAGTGTTTACTAATTAAATGTATTGGATATACTTTTACACTCCTTTAAATTCTTGGACTCCTGAACTAAGTTGATTAAAAAAAGAAAGTGAGAGAGAAGTGAGGGTGTTGGATTTATCCTTGAAAAAGGCTAGGACAGCCTATAAATAAACCTGAAAAGGGGAATTGTAACTTATTTTATAATCTTTGTAGTGAAGGACTTGGAACCATTTTGTAAAAATAATGATGGTTAATGTTTATTAACTGGTAATCATATACAAGAACCATAAAATAAGATTTATGTGTACAATCTCATTTGATACTCTTAATTATCTCCTGTAGATATGAATTTAAATCTCACAAAGAGAAAATTAAAATTTAAAAGTCAAGTAAATTGCTCAAGATCACAAAGTTAGTATATAGCAGAGGTAGGACTTGATGTGAGTGGTTTGTCTTCAAAGATAATGAATTTAATCTCAACAACATTGACTTGAGTGATGATGAAATCATAATTTTGGAGTTGTAAGGACCTGAAGTACTCACCTGTAGCTCCAAATACATCATGTTTATTTTACAATTTCTGTCTACATTAGTTACTTATCACTGCCCAACAATCATCCCACACATGTATTACCTCGCTCAACTTCCAGGGAATTGGATTCCAGAAGCAGCTTGACCGCATGAATCTGACTCAGGGCCCCTCAGGAGGTTGAAGTGAAGCTGGTAGCCAGGACAATAGAAATCTTAAGGTTCAACTAGGGCTAGAAGACCACCTTCCATACCCAGCCTTGTGGTTCTTGACATACATTATTTCTCCACTGATTATTGACCAGAGACTTCCACTCCTCAACAAATAGGCATCACCACAGGCAGCCTAGTGTCCTCCTGACCTGATAGTTGCATGCCCCCAGAACAAGTGACCCAGGAGGAGCAGCAGCCATGATGGAAGCTTAAGTCTTTGACAGCTCAATCTCAGAAGAGGCAAGTCATCAATTCTGTCATATTCTGTCCACTGAACAGATCAATCCTGACAAGATGTGGGAAAAGATGAGAACTAAATAATGTGTAAGTACTGAGGTAGGATTTTTTTTCAGTACTGGGGATTGAACCCAGGGGCATTCTTCCTCTGAGCTACACCCCCAGCCTCATTTTTAATTCTTTATTTAGAAACAGAGTCTCACTAAGTTGTGGAGGGCCTCACTAAGTAGCTGAAGCTGGCTGTGAACCCAGATCCTACAGTCTCAGCCTCCCAAGTACTGGGATTACAAGCATGCGGCACCATTCCTGGCTCTGAGATAGCAATTTAAGGATAAGAAAAAAAAAGATATAGTGAGTCTCAATGAACCATTGGAATACAGAAAACACCTATGAACCATTAAAATGCAAAACAAGCAATTGGTAAGCAATCAGTCCATGTCCTTAGCCACTGGCCTTGGCCTTCATCATGACATTTCCTGGAAAAGATAACATGAATTATGCAATACACAAGCAAGTGCAGGGAAAACTAGTGCAAAATTGAGCAACTCCACCTGGCTCCTCCTCCAGTCCAGCCCCTAGCTACTGTCCTATTATTATTAATACTCTAGACCAAGGGTTGCTGCTTTTCACTCTCAAGGTGGCCACATTTTCCCTTGAATGTGTATTCCTTGCTGTACTTCCAAAGGCATTTCTCTTTGGGGATAGCCCACATTCTCCCTTGAATGTGTACCTTCTTTCCTAAATAAATCTATGTCTCTGACTGGTACTTGCTAAAGTTATTTTCCATCACAAATACTAAGGACCCCACTTGTTCTGAGTCAAGGTCCCCTCTCTGGGAACTTCTTCAGTGTGTTCCTTGGTGGCCATCTTGGAGCTAGCTACTCTCTTTGCTTTTCTACACTTCCTCTTGTCTGCCTGCCCTACTTCTGCTCATTCTTAAAGACTAGTTCAATGCAATTTTTCTGTAAATAATTCTTCATCTCTCTTTCTCTTTTAGTGGTCCTGATGACTATTAACACACTAACCAAACTGGACTTTGATAACTAGTTTAGAGGTTATCTTCACTTAGAATTTTCCAAAAACTTACAAGGCTCACACTAAGGAAATTTATTTTGGAGAATGATTTCAGGGGATAGAAGAAACGTGAAAAGAGAAAAAAGCAATCTAAGGAGTAATTATTGGTCCAACAGACACTGTAGGCAATTGGGTTCTAGCTGCTAGGGATGGAATCTTCTGAGAGATGATGTAATTTTAGAATTGTCCAGCTGAAGAAAAGGAGAGTATTTACCCACTAGGCCTTGTCTCCCAATGATCAAGGCTGGAGTCAGGGAGCATTCACATGATGCATAAAGCAAAGATATGGTGTGTAGTCAGTGCATTTGTGATACATTTGTTTGGTTTTTTTTTTTTTTGCAGTACTGGGGATTGAACTCAGGGGTGTTCTACCTCTGAGCTATACCCCCAGCCCTATTTTTTATTCTTTATTTTGAAACCGAGTCTCACTAAGTTGCAGAGTGCCTTACTAGGTAGCTGAGGCTGGCCGCAAACTCAGATCCTCTGGTCTCAGCCTCCCGAATGCTGGGATTACAAGCGTGCACCACCATGCCTGGCTCATTTGTGATACATTTGAAAGAAGCATTTGTCCACAGCAATGACAAGAGCAAAAAGAGGGATAGGAGGATATGGCTGTCCAGTATACACTTATTGATCCCAATTAAGAGCAGAGGCAGTACCTCATTTATATTTTTACCCCATTGAATAGAATAGAGAATAATAGCTGGAAAATCTGTGCTGTCACTTGCAGCCATTCTATAGAACCTTAACTTTTTCAACAAATCTGACTAAAGGCTTGCTATAAAGTAGACACCATACAATTTACTGATAATCCTGTTAGAAATATTTATAAAATATTTAATAACCAGCATGGCACAGGTACTCATCAATCAAAATGAAAATCAGCCTTTCACAGGCAGTAGAGTTATCCTGTAGTGTACTTTCTTAATTTGAACCCAGAAACAGTTGAATAAAGAGGCATAAATCTTAATTTTCTATGTGCCTGAGAGATGGATCCATTTGGATTTTGGAATCGTGGCTGATGGAGGAAGGTAAAATTCCTTCAAGAGAGGGGGGGAAGAATGACTGATCAGTGAGTAAAAAAGGAAAAGTCATTTCCAAGATTATAGGGAGGAAGGGGAGAAACTATGTACATGAATGTTTAGATCAATCACTTAACAGAGAGAGCCCAAGATGGTGTCTGAGTGAAACACCTTTCCTCAGACACTGTGAATTTGAATCAAATCTACCATAAAAGCAGCTTCCTGACAGAAGAAAGAAGCAACAAAAAAGGGAACAAAGCAACAAACATTGAATCTCAGCTGAAAAGAGTGGAGAAAGGGGACCAGAGAGAGCAAAGGAACCTGTGTACTTGGCAGAGGCACACCTGGCAAAGCGGCAGTGGCTGCTAGCACCAAGACACCTAATGACCTCCAGCATACCTAGCAACCAGATGTGGAGTAAGTGAATCCAGAACTCCACACCCTTTTCAGGTGTCATATCCCAGTGGGACCACTCCAGCCCACCTCTCCCTCCAGAGCCAGAGTGGAGATCAACTGCACTGCAGAGCTTGAATCAAGATGGCCGCAAAAGTAGCCTTTTGATGGAAGGAAGGAAGAGCAAAGCAGCAAAAAAGTGAACTAAGCAGTGAGAACAGCTGAACAGAGCCCAGAGAGTAGTCCAGGGAGAACAAAGGAGTCAGTGGGCGCAGCAGTGGTGCATACTGTGGAGCAGCAGCTGCCATTGAGCTAGCTGCCAGGTGCAGAGCAGCATGGAACGGTAAGTTTTTGAAGCTCTTGGGGGAGGGGGCACTGTGCAAAAGACAGGCTCAGTCACCCACCCCTCTAGCAACTGGATACGAGTAGAAGTGCGGGAGGGACCCAGAGCACACAAGGCATAGAGACCTTACAGGCCCCCTGAAAAATGCCTGGCATTTAGACTAAACGCCCACCACCAGCAAAGGCAGAGAGAGAGAGATGCAGACAGGGCCTGTGGAAAGCATGGAGCCTCAGGCTTACACTAGGTCCCGGCCCAGTGATGCCTCTCCTGCCTACATAGACAAGAGCAGCACAGGGAAAGGTCCTGTGGAGAGCTCAGAGACACAAGCTTGCAGTGGGAGGGGCACCAGTGGAACTCCCTGCCTGCACCGATGGAAAGAGCAAATAAGATTGCCTAAAACACGCTTGAGAATCTAGTATAGACATTTAAAAGCTGAAAATATCCACACAGATCCAAAAGGACTGCAGAGGCCAACTCGGCTCTGTACCTACGTTCTTGCAGGGTTTTTGTTTTTGTTTTGGTATTGTTGTTTTTGTTTTGCTTTGTTTTTTTTTCTTGTGTGTGTTTTTCTGTTTTGTGTTTTGTTTTATTTTGCTCTTACTCTGTTTTTGTTTTATATTGCTTTGTTGTATTTGTATTAGATGATGGTTGTTTTGTTATTTTTTGTTCAGTGTGCTGACCCTCTTCCTCATCCCTTTTACAAGCTTCCTCGCCTTCTCCTATCTATATTCTTCTCCTCAACATTTTTCTTTCTCTTTCCTTTTTTCCCTGTCTCATATCAAGACCATTACTTACCACTATACCTAAATACTCTACATTGACTACCAGAATTCTCTGACATATCCACTATCTCTATCTCTGCTATATATCACCTCAACACACTCAAACCCTTATTCCACTGGTCTTTACCCTATTCTTACATTCATCGCTGTAACTTCTCACCCAACCTTCACCAGTGAACACAAGCTGCCCCTGTATATACCAACGGGCACCTCTAAATCCCTACTACAGAGATTAGACCAAAGAGGTGAACCACCAGAAGGGACTGCCAACCCCTAAAGACAAACTCACCTCTGCTGATAGAAGGAATAGCTCAATACACCCCACATCAAGGCCTAAAAACAAAGAGGCCACAAACTGTCATACTCACACCTCTGAGATGAATCCCCATAACAGAAGCAGCAAACAGACCCTAGAAGTCAATGCCTGAAACACACCAACAGCACCATTAGAGGGGACGGAAGAAGCCCTAGAGTAATTGCAACTCAGTACAGGATACTACTCAGAGAGAAAATAAAAATCAGAAATCTATAAACTGAGAGAAAGCTTCCAAGAGCAGCAAAGATATAAATTTAAGAATAGGGAAACCCTGGGAAGGAAAAAATAGCAAAGAAACAATGAGCCACCACAACCCCACAATAACAGAACTCACCAATCCTGAATGGCAGAGATTGCCAGAAGAACAATCCAGATCTTTAATAGTAGAAACAATACAAGATTTCTGGAAAGAATGCAGGGAGATTTGGAAAGAAATAAAGGAACAAATAA
>PVLC010035427.1:0-16334 GCA_004027655.1 Graphiurus murinus | reverse complement strand
GGCTCTCCCTTGTCTGCTCCTCAGACTTCAGCCAGCTGCCTGTTTCCCCACTCACCCTTGGGCCGATTTGCTTCTCCCCCTTCCGTCGAGAGGCTGTTCCTGCCGCAGTCCTGACCCAAGCCCTGGGGTGCAGTTCTCTCTGCTCCGGCTCCGTGAGGAGAGGTGAGCTGGGATGGGCCTGCGCGGGCTTAAGCTGGTCATACCACGCGTTCCGGTCTCTGTGGAAGGTGCCTCGAAATGCCGCCTGGCTAGGATGAGGAGTTCAGGGGTCGCTCACTTCAGCTCTGGCCGGTGGGGTGCAGAGGGTTGTTGTCTATTTCTTTCTTAGTAGACTCCACGCCGGGGGCCGGCTCAGTGGCGGCTTATGCCTGGTTTTATCATGCTTTTGCTATCATTATTTTTAATACTTTTGTATTCTAACTTTTATACTAGGATTAATAATGATTTACTCTCCATATTACATTAATACAATGTTATTCATTTCCATATTTTTTCCATTACTCATTTTACTAATGAGTTTTATAATTTCTTATGCTATCACACAGCTGCTTGTTGTCCCTTTGTTTCAACTTGAAGAACTCAGTTTAGCATTTTATATAAGGCAGGTTGAGTGGTATCAAATTCCTGTAGCTTTCCTTTATCAGAGAAAGTCTTTATCCCTCCTTTAGTTTTGGATGTCAGTTGTTCTGGGTATAGTATTCTTGGCAGGCAGTTCTTTTTCTTTCAATGCTTTGAATATATCTACCCTACCCTTCTGAACCCATAAAGTTTCTGCTGAAAAATCTTAATAGTATATGTGATGAATTGCTTTATCTCTTGTTTCTTTAAAAAACTCTTTGTCTTTGATTTTTCCAATTTGATTATAATGCCTTATGCATTTCTTTGGATTAATTTTATTTGGTGTCCTCTGGGCTTCTTGGATCTATATGACCATTTCCTTACTGAGATTTGGGAAGTTTTCAAATATTATTTCTTTGAATAAGCTTTCTGATCCTTTCTTTTTCTCTTCTCCTTCTGATATTCCCATACTACATATATTGGATCTCTTCATGGTATTCTCTAAGCCCCCTAAGTTTTATTTACTTTTTTTCATTTTTTTCTCCTCTGACTGAATTATTTCTAGGGACCTGTCTTTGAATTCAGTAATAATTTCTTCTGCTTGATCTAGCCTGTTGTTGATCACCTCTAGTGATTTTTTCAGTTCAGCGATTTCATGATCTTCAATTCCATGATTTCAATTTGGTACTTTTTAAGTATTTTTTTCTCTTTGTTGAAATTCTTGCTTTGTCAACTCTCCTCCCCAGGGGAAGCTAATAGCTCCGATTTTCCTTGTCAGCTTAGTATGTGATGACCAGAGGGGAGGATCTATGGCATCTACTAATTCAAACCATCATCTCCATTCTCCCCTAGGTAGTTAGACTATGTAAGACCCAACAAATATCCTGGACTGAAAAGTCAGATGCAATCATTTGAGCATTGGGGTGTTAGATATATGGATAAATCATATTCCTACCCAGGGGCATAGCTGAGGGCTGGGGTATTCTTGTTGTTCATTCAGTTTGTGCTAAGCAGAAGGAAGATCTCTGGTGCCTAACAGCTCAGGGTGCCATCTCTGTTCTCCCCCGATGGCCAGTCTATTCTCAAGTTGTCTGATCTCCAAGACTGGCAAGAAAGAAACCAGTTGTCAAAAAATTTGGGCCATCATATATGTGAACCAACCCTCTGGGAAAAGCTGGGAGCTAGGGGATATGTTCTTGATGATATGGCACTATGCCACAGGTATGGATTCTGGTGAAAGCATGTCCCAAATCTCTTGAGTTTATGTTTGTTTCGAATTCAGTCTTTCAATTCATTTCTGAATTTATTACAAAGGGATTTGTCTATGAATTGTTGCTGAGTAGGGCTTCCTACTTTTCCATTTTGCTGATGTCTAAGCATAATGCATTTTTGACAAAGAAAATGCCACTCTATCCTACTATCATCACCTTTTAAGAGTTGAATTAGCTTTTTGTTGTCAAGGTCAATAAAGGGCTTTTTAAAGTGACAGAAGTGGGAAGAAGAGGAGCAATATAGTAAGTGTGCCTCTCCTCCACACTAGTACATCTTCCTCTTGGTTTTTCTCAAACTGGACAGTCTCCATAAATGTATTTGTCAGTGCTTATAGTAACAGTGCTAGAACAAATTCAACCAGGAAGTGTAGTTTGTTTGCATTTTGAACTCACAGATCCAGCTGGGGCTGCCTCCATCTTCCTTTCTTACATCTAAGATACACATTCTCAAGATGGAGACTTGGAAAATAAAAAAGAAGCCATTTAATCACTTTACAGTCACTGCTCTTTTCCTTTGTAATTTCTTTTATTATTTCACACATTATCTTAATGAAAATTCTTAAAGCTTTAAATATTTTTAAAATCTTGTTAGGCATTTTGTTCGTTTGTCTTTTCTTCTATCTATCTCCATTGCAGAACATCTAAACTCCTCAGTTTTATTTAACCACAACTATATTTGAATGTAATACTTTTCTGGTTGTGATTATAGGATGGAGATATTAGAAAGATTTAGGTTCTTAATAGTTGATTTTCCTAAAACATTGGGTGAGTTTTTATTTTGGAGCAGTAATGATAAAGACTGGGAGAAATTTCTGAGTGGCAGTAAACCAAGTGCATGTCTCCAGCATGGTACCCACTTCTACCTGATCTCCCTGGGAAATGAACCTAAGCAGCTCACTTTAAATTAATATTCTCATTCTTTCCTTTAGATAAATGGTTAGATTTGGAAGAAAAGTGATCATTAGTATTTACTTCTGGATACTTTAATGTGATCCTGCCAGGAAATTTTACGTTTTGAACATCTGAGCTTTGGTAAACCAAAGGAATTAATGTGTAACTAGTAAAATGGTACAGGAAATGTCAAATATGCACCTTATACTCTGAGTATGTGTGGAATTACACAGCTGTGAGTAATAGAGACCTCATGCCCCACTTTCTCCTCCACCAAAATGCCCAATTGCTTAAATCGGTTAGGGGTTATTTTTTTCTTATACAAGGCAGAATGGAGATTTGTAGTCTAGGACTGGCAGGACAATTTCACAAGAAACTGAGACGTGGGCTTCTACTTATTCATCCTTAGGATGTGTCTGTTGTCCTCATTCTCCCAAGGTGGCATCTGAGGCCCAAGGCCATCTGTACCTCAAGGGGCAGGGGAAAGGGCAAAATGATCATGTCCCAGTTGCAGTCTTTGAAATTCTGTCTAGTTCCTTCAGCTCGTATATTACTGTCTGAATTATTGCTTATGATCAACATTTTCCAGCCTCCTTTACATCTAGGGGTTGGCCAATATGTATATATTGCATGTCTTATGTCTCTATATGTATGTATGCAACAGCACTTTATAGCTGAGCACTTTTTTTAAATAACTGAACACATTGAAACCCTAAAAAAAACAGGGTTGCACTGAAAGAGAACAAGAGGAGAATGGACTGGCTATGGGAGAGTTTTGACAGCTCCTCAGTCTCTTTATCTATAATAGTATTTAATCTCTCAATTAGGAAAACATTTTATAGACTGGAATCAACTCCTAATGTCCTCAAAGTAACTTTTTCCCACTTGTTCTTTTTTCTGCCTATCCCAATTACGGATCATGGTTTTATGGGTTTGGGAAGTGTATGTATCAGCATTCTTGCAGCCGTAATCTAAATATCTGACCACATAACTTAAAGGAAAGAAGGTTTATTGTCTTATAGTTTCGGGCTCAGTCCATGGGAGGCTGGGGACTGTTGACCTCAAGGGCATGGCTTCGGGAGGCAGAGGAACCGCAGTGGGCTGTGTCCTTTACATCCTAGGGGAAGCCGGAAGCAAAAGAGTGAGCCAGGGGAGGACTCCTTTATATAATCCCCAAGGCTGCCCCAGGGACCAACCTCCAGCCACACCTACCAGTCTGCAAGGCACCACCCAAGTAAATCCACAATGGATTAATCCACTTCCGGTATCACAATCCTCATGACTCAGTTACATCAGCTCTACACACTAAGCGAGCTCTTTAGGGGACATTTGATACCTAACTATAATAGGAAAATCAACCATGAACTCTTCAGTTTTGTCTATCTATGGCTATTTTTAAAGCATTTTCCATCACTAGGATCATTTATATTTAAACTCATTTCTACTGGTAAAATTTCCCATCTAACAACCTGGAGCATTAAACACCTCCTTAAATCTCTTCATAGGGTTTACTCTTTAGCTTACAACATGGTTTACACCGTCCTCCCAAAGAGGCAGTCAGACTGATCACAGCCACCTGTTCCCCGCCCCCGTCCCTCCCACAGACACACACGGCACTCACCTTTCCACTGCTGAGGCTCTTTTTGAAGTCACAATTTGCTCAGCCATCCTGTAGAAGCAGTGACTCCTACATTCGTCTTTTAAACTGAAATGTTTGCCTACGAATTGATAAGTTTATACATTTTAACACTAATCCGATTCTTTGGCCTTTATTTTCTTCACCTCACATTTGTGTTCTTAGCTCCTTAGTTCCCTGGGCTAGTTTTTCATTATAAACAGTGCTACCTTTTCATTTGAAACCCCCGGGCCATTGTCTTTACTATCCCGTTGTCTGCAAAAAGTACTATAAAGTGATTTTCCTGCCACATCCACTAGAAGGTAAGTCATTCCTTTATTCTTACCATCGCTAAATTATTTGACTTTGGCAAGAGATCACAGACAAACTACAAACTATAATCATACTGCCTGCGGTCCCACAGGTCTGGTCAGAAACACTTTCTCTCCCAGACCCCTATCCCTTTTCATGTAGTCAGTCCCTTCTTCTGGAGACTCACTTTCTATCCTTTGCCTAGTGAATTTCTCTATTAGCTGTACATTATTAGCTTAATCCCCTTCACCCATTTCATGGCATTGAAATTATCTTAAATGATGAAATCAAAGAGTGGTTCTGAGCAAAATGTTATGAGTTTACGAAAAAAAAAAATTTAACATACTTGATATATTTTGGCCATCTAAACCTTTTTAAAGCTCTTGTATCCATGCATTTTTTTATTTGCCATAATTACAACTTTTATGTCAAATCAATTTAAACTTTATTAAATTGCCCCAGCTTTGATGGGCGAATTGAGCTCTGAAACATGATTGTTTGGAATGAGGCATAGATCAGCAAAATGATTTCCTTTTCTTTATGCATGGAAAGCATTATGCCACATGTAGTAAGTGCCTACTGGAATTCTTAACTGCAGTTAAATCATGTTAGTATTTTCCTTGGGGTGGAGGCAGAGTGGCTAAGCCTGCTGAATGATTTGATATAGGTGAAAACTTGGCAGGGAGCCTTGTAACCTCCGGCTGTGAATCTGAGCAGAGCCACATTGCCACACATACCTCGGCATCCCTTTTGTACGTGCGAGGGACTAAGTCTTAAAAGAGGTGGTGGAATTATTCTTATTTACTCAAGAACTGGAGGGAGCTATTAGAAGAAATCTTCAGGTCTCTGTGGAATGAAAATAATTCTTCCACTGCTACAAGACAGTGGTGGTGGACATTTCATGTTAAGAGGAAAGTCAGCTGAAAAAGCTAGAAAAATTATCACATGCATTTTTCTATTCCTTTAAGTCAGTAAAATTCAGTTAAAATATTGAAGCTGATTTTTCAGGTAACTGGCTCCTCTTACCCTAACCTGACAGTATAATGGTTCATATTCCTTGAAGGTAGATGACTGCAACTAAGAACCTTTTAGTACAGATTCTTCATCAGTACACAAAATAATGGCATATACTGGAGACATATTACGGCTGCAGAGTTCATTCCTAGTAGTGAAATTACTGAGTTAAAGGGAAGTGCATATTTTTATTTGGTAATTATTAGCAAATTCCTTTACAAAGACTGGGCCATTTTGATTTGCTCTGTGTGGTACTTATTTCTATGCTCTGATCTGAGCTGGATACCATCATCTATTATGCTGACAAATAATTAGTATAAATATTAAACCTGAAACTTCTAGGGAACTACCAGAAGCCTAACCGACATGTATGTGTGTTAACATGATTTACTTTCCCCCTCCTATTGGCTCATTCTTTGTTTCAGCATTTAGTTGCTGGGTAAAACATCTTCTCCTTCCCTTTGCCCCCAACTTCTACTTTCCTTCCATGCAAATAGTCAAGTTTTTTGGCCCAAAATAACACAAATCAGGATGAGCAAAACCTCTATTACACAGTTCCTTATTGGATGAGCAAGCCCTCTATTACTCAGTCCTTTATTGCTAGACAAACTCCTCTGGGCTGGTCTCATGTAAAATCAGTAGTGATTGGCGGGGCCCAAACTTGAGTGTGAAAAATAAAGTTTTAGGGTTCTCTTCAAGAGAGTTTCATTCTGTAGCTCTGGGATGGGACCTGAACATCAGTTTTTAACAAACACCACCGGTGAGACGATCAGCTCCCAACCACTCAGGTGTAGGATTCAGAGGCACAGAAACACTCAGTACAGTGCTGTGTTGTGGGTGAGCAGAGCCCTGTTCCTTTACCTAGATGGCTGGCTTTTACCCAATTGAGTTCATTTTATACTCACAAGTGACCAGTAGACCCAGGACAGGCAACTGGACTCCCGCAGTTACTATGTAAGCTTTGTCTGAGCTGTGATGGGTCTTTGGGATGGGCAGCTAAAAAGACAACACCTAATGGCAGTTAAAAAAAAAAGTATTTTTTTGAACTGGTGTTCCTTCAGCAACCTGAAGCAATGCGATTGAAGTTCCTTGCATGGTGACATCACGTGCTTCACCAACTACTCTTTGCATTTTATGCTACGTAGGCCCCTGTGACCTCAACTGCATTGGCAAAACTCTGTTGGGCACACAGTTGTCATTTTAGTGTAAAATTTGTGGGTAGAGGAAAGGAGGACAATGAAGCATCCAGAATTAGCTCTTGTTCATCTTAGCCCTTTAATTGAGTGTGTAGATGTTGCTATTAAGTGATTTGATGTGCCTGGCTCTGATGGCTCCTGATTCCTCTCTCTCTCTCTCTCTCTCTCTCTCTCTCTCTCTCTCTCTCTCTCTCTCTCTCTTTTGTGTTACAGGGGATTGAATCCAGGGGCATTTTCCTACAAGCTCCACATCCAGCCCTATTTTTTATTCTTTATTTTGAAACAGGGTCTCACTAAGTTGTGGAGTGCCTCACTAGGTAGCTGAGGCTGGCCTCGAACCCAAATGCTTCAGTCTCAGCCTCCCAAGTACTGGGATTACAAGCGTGCACCACCACACCTGGCTTGATTCCTCTCTCTTAACGCAGTGCATCTAGTATGGTTCTCAGTGCATGGCAGATAGTCAATAAACACTTATTGGAAGTCCACACATGTACTCACTCCTTCAGCACATCTCTGTTGAGTCTCTCTCTGGGCAGCCATTTGGGACTTTGGAATACATGCAGCATCATAGCCCAGGGGCTTTGGGATATGATGTTGAGCAAGATGGTTCTGGTCCTTGTTCTCCTGAGGTTTACATTTTTTTTTTTTGTGGTACTGGGGATTGAACTCAGGGGCATTCTACCTCTGAGCTATACCCCCAGCCCTATTTTTTATTCTTTATTTTGAAACAGGGTCTCACTAAATTGTGGAGGGCCTCACGAGGTAGCTGAGGCTGGCCAAGAACCTGGATCCTCTGGTCTCAGCCTCCTGAATGCTGGAATTACAAGCGTGCACCACCACCTTGGCTTGAGGTTTATATTTTAACTGTCAAAGTTCACTGCAAACTACACTTATGTCAAGTACTACCAAGAATTTATGAGCGTTAGAGGGAATGAGGAATTGAATAGGAATGCCAGAACCAGAGAAGTGTGCTTTCAGAGCATCCCAAGCCAAAAAAAAGTGACGAAACTTTGGGGACAATGTGATCATCTATTTCAGGTTACTTTTAATCACTGTGAAGAAGAGTCTCCTATGATTGAAAGCTCCTTTAGACTAGTTTGATAATGTACAGGGCTTCTTATCCAAAGCCCCTTGGTTCATTCTCATAGATAAGCAGGTGTGTTTTGTCTCTTCTCTTCCTCCCACTCCCTAGTCTCCAGGCATATGCTAAGTTCTCTGTGGTCCTTCAATATCAGAGCTAATTTTAGGCCCTGGACATGGCTTCCAGCCAGAATGCTCATATGACCACCTCCTGGATGTGCTCCGGGAATTATGATTTAGACAGCATTATAACTGCTGTCTGGAATAACAGACATGTGTATAGACAGATGATGCCCATGGGTGGATGGCTGTGAACAGCTTGAACATCCTCCTGTGCATATCTCTTCATCACTGTATTTAGGAACATCTGCTGTTTAGAGATCCTGTGAAATTAATTGATTTATGGTTTGATTAGCTGGCACATGTAACCTGGGTACTCTCTTCCTTTGTTCTTGCGCAAATGTATAGTTATTAATACCCATTAAAGTCTTCCAATGCTGCAGACACAGTGACATGATTAAGAATGCTGTCTTATCCTCAAGGAAGGAAAAGGTTTAGATTAGGATTGTGACCAGTACATGTTGTAAGGGCATGGCCCCAGAAATGGTTGTGGAATTGCAAGTGAAACTACTCTGGGCTAATCCCGTAAAGAATCAGAGAAAACAAGCAACACTCAAACTTGACTATGCATAAGAGTTAGAGTATTCCTAAGGAATCAACTTTTTCTGACATCACAGAGTGAATGGCTAGGAAGCAACGGCTTGTGCTGATAAAAACCTGCTGATTCATCTTCGGTATTCTGGAGAGTTATGTCAATGTCATGCTGCCTCACAATTGATCTGGGTCAACTCAACACATACTTTTTAAAAATGTAAATCATGTTTACAATGACATGCATTCACACAGCACTTGGTGCCCCCCATCTCCCCATCTCCCCCCTTCCCAATACAAAGTACTGAGATTGGCATTGGTATTTTCACATATGTACGCATAGTCAATGGTAGTGTTTCCATTAATGAACCTCAGTCTTCCCCCTCCCTTTCCTTTAGACTACTTCCCTGGATCTAGTGAGGTTTCTTCTCCACTATCTGGAGTTACTCCCTAGCTTGTGCATATTAGAGAAAACATATGCCCCTTCACTTTCTGTGACTGGTTAATCTCATTTAACATTATATTCTCCAGGTTCTTCCATTTTATTGCAAATGACATTACTTTATTCTTCTTTATTGCTGAGTAGAATTCTATTGTGTGTATTTCCTATAATTTTGTAATCCATTCATCTGTTGATGGACACCTGGGTTGGTTCCATAATTTGGCTATTGTGAATTGTGCTGCTATGAACATGGGTATGTATGTATTACTGTAGTTCTCTGATTTCAACCTCTTTGGAAAGATACCCAGGAGTGGTGTAGCTGGATCACATGGTGGATCCATTCCTAGTTTTTTAAGGAATCTCCACACTGATCTCTATAGCGGCTGAACTAGTTTGCAATCCCACCAACAGTGTAGAAGAGTTTCTATCTCCCCACATCCTCACCAACATTTATTGTTATTTGACTTCTTGATGATTGCCATTCTGATTTGGGTTAGATGGAATCTCAGTGTAGTTTTGATTTGCATCTCCCTGATTGCTAATGATGTTAAATATTTCTTAATGTATCTATTGGCCATTTGTATCTCTTCTTTTTTGAAGTGTCTATTCAATTCAGTTGCCCATTTTTTGATTGGGTTATTTGTTTTTCTAGTGTAAAGTCTTTTAAGTTCTTTGTATATTCTAGATAGTAGACCTCTGTCAGAGGGATAGCTGGTAAAGATCTCCCATTCCATAGGCTTTCTCTTTAGATTCTTGACAACACATATTTTTTAAGCATCTTATTGCTTCTAGGGACACTGCTAGATACTGAGAGGTGAGAAAAGAATAAATAAGATGAGCTTTCCATCTGAGACATCTCATCAACCTGAGGAACTTGTAGGATATAAATCACAGTACAGGTTGATCAAGATAGCTTGGTGAAGTGCCTACTGCTTTTTACATAGGATGCTATGGGGTATGTGTGGCTCACTATGAGCTTGTGAGTGATACCGGCCTTGATGTAGTGGCCAGACAACATGATCTCATTTACAACTCTCCTAAAATGTTAATATCTAATATTATAAAAAAGAAACCCAAGAATTGCAGTCTCTCTGCGGGTGATTTTATTGCCCACCATTCACTCTTTAGCATGCAGCACCATCGTTGCCCCCTCACCTGTCCCACCCTACCTGGTCCCTTACCTGCATTCTCCATGTCTCTTTCACACGGTGTTCACTCCCTTCCTACAGCTGAGAAGATTCAAAGGAAAGAACTCTGTCTACTGAGAATCAGAACTTTGACTATAAAAGATGTCAATATATTTCCCTACCACATGTTCTCTGAATGACCATTTGGATACAGTTGCCTATTGTACTAAATTACTTAAAAGAAGAAATGAAGGAGCATGGGGAAAGACAGGTGGGCTACGGGAATTAGGACCTTAAAGAAGCTGGTCTGATGCCAGTTTTACCACGTTAGGCAGTGAATGCAATTTGGTCTGCATAGACACTTCAGGGTGAAGTGGAGTTGAAGGTGACCACTAGCTTCCTGTAGGAGGTCAGGGGGAGCAACCTGAACCTACACGCATACACCTGCCCAACCAATCATACTGGCTGAAAAATACAGCCCTTGATAAACTTATCCACAGGACCTTATTGATGGCACTTCTGCATATGCCTGCATGGTCATCATTAACTGATGGGGGAAAGCATCAACTTTCCTAAAAACTCTAGTCTGGAGTTTCCTTTGTCCTTATCTGTTTTTGAGACTCTGGTTACCACATCACAATTTGCATAAGTCATTTGGGATTCATCCTCTCTCAGTCATCAGGCTCAGAGCTGGGTGTGTGAAGATGAAAAAATGATCCCTGTCCCTAGTGAAATGTGACAAGTGCTATAATATACACGAGGGCTGCGGGTAGAGGGGCAGGTAGGGGAGCATGGAGGAGCGCAGCTGAAGCATTCCAGCAGCATCACTGGAGGGGAGTGATGCGGAAGGGATAGATGCATTAGGATGGAGGGGGGGATGGGCAGGTTTCCCCGTAGGTTCCAGTAGTACAGTTCATGGACGCTGCTGCTGGAAGGCGGGGAGCTAATCCTGGGGGACCCGGTCCATCCTATCAGGGAACATGAGCTTCCTGGAGATAGGAGAGGGGGCACGAATTTTAGTGGAATAAAAAAATAATAATTACGTACTTACTTTGCATCCAAAACCAAACTACCACTTTATATGAATCATGTCATCTAGTCTTTAGAATGATAAGTGAATTAAGGCATGGAGAAGCTAAGTGATTTGCTTACATTACACAGCTAATAAACTGTGGTTCTGTGGCTTGAATTCAGCCTGACTCATAGTTCAAGTTCCTCATCACTCTATTATATAGCCTGATAGTATTTCTGGGTTTGTCCACTATATGAATAGTTATGATCACCCATTGTTAAGTGATAGGAAGGCTTACAGTATCTCACACTCAGTGAGTGTGAGTGCCATATTTTCTCAAGATTTTAGCTTCTGTATTTTATAAAAGGAATTTGATGAAATGGAAAGGCTACACGCCCAGCCAAAGCATTTGCTAGTGGTATGAGTTTGGGGCAAGCTGCTTAACTTCTTTGAGCTTTCGTTTCCTCACATGTAGAGTCGAGATGAAAATGCTCACCTTGTAAGGATATCGTGAGGATTAGCAGTAATGTATATGAGGCATCTAGCGCGGAGTCTGGCCAAGGCAGGCACGGCCAAGTTTTTATGTTATTATTCATTTCCTCGAATCTGCCAGCAGGGCTTTGACATAATCCTCTATAGTCATGGTTGGGGCTCAGCTGTCCAAACCAAGTTATAGATGTGGCAGAGAACACCTTTTCCTCACTCCCATAATCCTCTGGGTGAGCCTGCTCCTCCTGGGTTGTGGGCAGTATGTATTCAGAAGCATCTGTTTTCATTTCTCAGATGCGTGCCCCTTTTTACAAAACTATTGTAAATGCTCAATTTAATTTCTTATAAACGCAGCATACAATAACCTCTTATGCCATCTTAGGATCTCCCAAACGGGGCTGTGATTGTTCGTCTTAGTAGTGGTGAATACTTTCTTCAGACTGAAGTTACACTTGTGAGATTTAAGTGTGTGGGTTGAGATTGGGGGTAGAGAAGAGATTTCTTACAATAATGGTGCGATCTGGTTAGATATCTTGGCATCAGATGAACCAACAGGGATTTTATGGAATCTAATTCTTGTTCATGTTTGGGCCACACACACTGGTACTCATGGTGACTTTTTTTTTTTTTTTTTCTAAATTGTTTTTGTTTTGGGCCTTCTATTTTGTTTTTGGCAAAAGAGGAAAAATGGTTTTGGGAATATGAATCACATCAAGTATACAATTAGCACAGTACTTGTGTACTCCTGTGATGTCACGACACTTACAAAATGGCCCTAGTTCCAGAGGAGAGTACACATTCAGTTGCCTGCAAACCACCCTTTGATGATCAACTCACACTGCCTGCCGCTACCTCGATGTCTCTCTTAATTTCATCATGTCACTTTTGATTGATTACAGAAGAGCTGGCTAATTCAAAGAAAAGGGCTCCTCACCTTTGTACTAAGCTCTTATATGGGGGGCATTCAGGTGTATTCCATGTGTATTAATGACATCTATACAAAGCATCAGATGTGAAATCTCTTAAGAGATACAATGACCAGGTGCCATGGAGATTCCAAGGAAGGCAATGTTAAATCCAGGACTGGGGGTTGGAAAAGTTTCATAGAGAACAACTATTTTGTTATGGTTAGAAGATACTGTGTTGGATAGCAGTAAAACAGGTAAGAGGCAAGTAGGTCTTAAATAAAACCACACTCTGATATTGCAAAAACAACCCTGAACTAGCTCGACTCTAAATCACTTTAACATATAAGCACAGAAAAGGGAACAGTGAAGAAGGGCCTTCCAAGACAGACATCATTGACTGGGTTCCAGGAGGCAAAATGGGATTTTTAATGCAAGAGGTTACGGTTTACTTGTTGAGCCCTAAAGACACAAATTTAAACACACCAGAGCACATCGTGTTCTGAAGGCCAGTGCATCTGTACAGAGGGTAAGTGGATGTTTTTCTAGGCATTGCTAGTGTCAATGAATCTATAAATCTACCACTTTGTGTTCAGCCCACACCACCTTCAGTGCCAAAATAAAGCAAACCTGCTCTCATGACATATAGATATGATCTGGACTTTTTATTTTAATCTCCTTTTGTTTTTCTTTTAAGGAAAAACTTACTTTCCTTTCTCCGATTATTTGTTAGAGAAATACAGGCAGACATACCAATCAAACTAGGAACCACATCCCCACTTTATCCAGCTTTTACTGTGGGCCTGAACAGGGCCTAGAAGATTCTCCTCAGGGCTTTGAGTTTTTCTGGCTTGGCTGGAATTTTATAATTGAAATTTTTTCCATTGGACTTTGGCCCTTCAAGTAAATACTGTAGAGGCTTTTCATTTTAAATCATGCTGAGATCGAAGGGAAGCAAAGCAGATGTACAGTTCCTGTTTCAGCCAGGAGTCTCACCCCAGGAAGAAACCTCAGCTGCTCCTGATCTGCTGGGGTGGATCCAGATAAAAAGTGGCTTTGTGACCACTCCATTCCATCCTTCCCATGAGGAACAAATTACTCACCATCCACCAGGAGCGGTGAGGAGCAAGAATTTTCCCAAGCGACCCGTGTTTCGGTTGCTTTTCTTCCAGCAGGAACACTGGGTAGACCCTGCGCAGCACTTCCTCGCCACCTCTCTTCCTGCACGTGGCCTCTGTGCTCCTTCCTGTCTTCTGAAACCTGAGACGTCACCTTCGCTGGCTTGCTCCACATCCCCGTCCTCTGTGACTTCTCGTTTCCTCCATTCCCTAGCCCTATCAAAAACTCCTTTTCACCTGTAACTTTTCCTCTTCTTCTGTTCATGAACAGGTTCTGATTGTCTCAGATCTTAATAAAAACAAAGAAAACAAGTAGACAGACAGAAAGACAGACAGACCCTTTCCTAGATGTGTTCTGGTCATTTCTGATTACTTTGGTGTCCAGGCTTCCTATGAGAATCAATTACACTCCAAGTTCTTACTTGTCCCTCTGAATTCTGCTTCCCTCTCCACCGGCTCTAGATTAACTATTTTCCCTAATGTTAATAGAGGCCTCCTATGATTAAAGACAATCACAGTTTACTGATTCTCACACTAACTGACTTTCTATTAAACCTGATTCTGGTTACTACCTTCTTCTCACCCACCCCCTTAGAGGTCCTCCTGTCCTTTGGGGACTTTTCTGACTCCTCCTCTCCCATCTGCCCCTCCAAGAGAACTGTTTCTCAAGATTCTACGCCTGGTCAATGTTATGTTAGAAAGTTTTCTCCTGGGTGGTTTCTGATATCACTTCTAATGGCTAATGGCTTCTGAACCTGGATTTCTAGCCTTAATTTCTCTCCTGATTGCTGAAGTCTATGAGGGAAAAAAATCTGCACATGGATCTACATTTAGGGCCTTAAACACAGCAGCATTTCCATTCAATTTACCTCCCACTCTGATCTTCCTCCCTGTGTCCCTCTCTTGGTGACGTGATCCATCTCAAAGCTGGACAAGCTAGAACCTCGGACTTGCCCTTTAGCTCCGCTTTCCCCATTTAATCAATCAAAAATACTCTCAATTTCATGACCAAGTGCTTCTTAAATCATACAATTTCTGTTGTTGTAGAAAAAAATCTAGAAATTATCCTAATGAGATTTTGAATTATTTTATTGGTATAATATCTTGTCTCTCTGAATCATTTTCACTGATTCAAAGTTAGTTAAAAAAAACAACAACATAGTCCACATATTTACTCCATAGCATGGAGAGTGAGAGGTATCTTACACCTACTGACCTCACTGAACTGGGTATTATGTTACAATGATTTCATTATGAGATTTTATTCTCACACTAACTCTGTATGCCCAGGAAAAGAAAGCAAAACTCAGAATGATTAAGTAGTTTGCCTATAATAATGTAGGGCTGAACTCTGAAATAGAGTCTAATTTCAAAGCGCACATGCTGCTCTTTTCTGTATATTATATGATTATTGTTTACGTCTACTACACACCAGGCACTGTGTGAGGTGCTCCAGGTACAATAACAAGTGGATAATGTTTGTTATCAGTGAGCTGTCTAGCAAAAGAGCCAGCTGCACACTGTTCTGAGCAGCAGGCCAGCATATTATAATGGGAAGTAAATGCTTTGGTGGCAGCATGCAGAGCCGACCAGCAGTCCTCCTCATGGGAAGTAATGTTAGGAAGATGTGTAACCCATCGCCAGAGAGAACTCTTTGGAAGACAAGGGAGCAAAGCAGTTCAAGTCATGTTTATGTGAAAGTATCCATTGGTTAAATGTTGGCTGTTGATTCCAACATGGTGGAATATCCACTTGTCTAGAAACAAAGATCTGCCACAGGACACATGTGGCCCCTGTGTCCTGATTGTGTGAGCCTTGCAGTGGAGGAGAAGGTGGATTATTAAATAAGTGGGCTGATACCTATGGCTCAGAGAGGTAGTAACCTAGCCTCAGTCATCCCAGAGTCCAATACTAGCCCTTGAAGTAAATGCTGAAGGTGGCATTGTCTACCCCATAATTTCTTATTCTATATCCCTTCCCCTGACATACAAGCTACTCTCTTCACTCCGTCTTCTTTGGGAGCCTGTGCCTGGCCACACCAATGTACACCTGTAGACGACCAGGGAATCTTATCCACATTCTGGTAGAGGAAGACTGGAAGGGGGATCCTCTTCCACTATAAAGAGAAGAGCTATGAGGAATATGTTGCAGATATCGCGCATTTTCCAGAGAAACATGCAATGGGATTGCCAGAGATTGTGTGCACTGTGATTACCAAAAAGGGGAAAAGGACTTTGATTCAGTTCAGGAGGTACATGGAAAACAATGATTCTGTAGTATCCTCACTTGACCTCTTCTAAAATAATCTCAGAAAGGCTCACTCCTCTCCTTTCTTTTTTTTTTTTTTTTTTTTTTTTTTTTGCGGTACTGGGGATTGAACTCAGAGGCATTCTACCTCTGAGCTACATCCCCAGCCCTATTTTTTATTCTTTATTTTGAAACCGAGTCTCACTAAGTTGCAGAGTGCCTCACTAGGTAGCTGAGGCTGGCCGCGAACCCGGATCCTCTGGTCTCAGCCTTCCGAATGCTGGGATTACAAGCGTGTGCCACCACGTCCGGCCTTTCTTTTCTTATACATGATACATTTTCAGAAATAGCCTTTACTCGCCGGGCGTGGTGGCGCACGCTTGTAATCCCAGCATTCGGGAGGCTG
>PVLC010035426.1:0-16335 GCA_004027655.1 Graphiurus murinus | reverse complement strand
TGGGGATTGAACTCAGGGGCATTCTACCTCCGAGCTATACCCCCAGCCCCATTTTTTATTCTTTATTTTGAAACCGAGTCTCACTAAGTTGTGGAGTGCCTCACTAGGTAGCTGAGGCTGGCCGCGAACCCGGATCCTCCGGTCTCAGCCTCCCGAATGCTGGGATTACAAGCGTGCGCCACCACGCCCGGCTGGCTTTTTTCACTTAATCTTTGCAATGCTAACCTTGTAAAATAGATGTTATTCAGGTTTTATACACACAGAAACTGAGGCATAAAATTTTATAGATTGCCCTAAAACCACAGAGCAAACCGAGATTAATATGTCCAAGTCAGCTAAACTCAACGTCCCTCGTTTAACATCATGATATCAACTTCGTTGAATAAAATGTATTCCAAGTTTTCAGATTTGTGTAAATACCATAGATTTATATTTTATAACATTTTGATAGTATTCTTTCTTTCTTTATTTACTTTTTGCAGTACTGGGGATTGAACTCAGAGGCATTCTACCTCCAAGCTATACCCCCAGCCTATTTTTTATTCTCTATTTTGAAACATGGTCTCATTAAGTTGCAGAGTGCCTCACTAGGTAGCTGAGGCTGGCCGAGAACCTGGATCCTCCGGTCTCAGCCTCCCAAATGCTGGGATTATGTACCACCATGCCCGGCTCATTTTGATAATATTCTATTGTAGCTATTCAACTTAGTGGCCAGTGTATGCAATCAATATGAACTAATCTATAAATTAGAAAGTAAATAAAAAAGCCGGGCATGGTGGCGCATGCCTATAATCCCAGTACTTGGGAGGCTGAGACTGGAGGATATGAGTTCACGGCAAGCCTCAGCTAGTGAGACCCTTGGCAACTTAGTGAGACCCTGTTTCAAAATAAAGAATAAAAAATAGGGCTGGGGGTATAGCTCGGAGGTAGAATGCCCCTGAGTTCAATCCCCAGTATCGCAAAAAAAATAAAAAAATAAAAAAAAAATAGGACTGGGGTGTAGCTCGGAGGTAGAATGCCCCTGGGCTCAACCTCTAGTACTGCCAAAAGAAAAAAAGGCGGGGGACTGGGGTGTAGCTCAGAGGTAGAACATCCCTGGGTTCAATCCCCAGTATCACACACACACACAAAAAAGAAAACCAAGCCGGGCGTGGTGGCGCACGCTTGTAATCCCAGCATTCGGGAGGCTGAGACCGGAGGATCTGGGTTCACGGCCAGCCTCAGCTACCTAGTGAGGCACTCCGCAACTTAGTGAGACTCGGTTTCAAAATAAAGAATAAAAAATGGGGCTGGGGGTATAGCTCGGAGGTAGAATGCCCCTGAGTTCAATCCCCAGTACCGCCAAAAAAAAAAAATAAACCAACAAAAAAGAAAACCAGAATACACAACATTTCTTGTCTGTCTGTTTTTTGGTACGGGGGATAAAACCAAGAGGCATTCTATCACTAATATATTCCCCCAGCCCTATTTTATTTTTTATTTTGAAACAGAGTCTCACTTGGTTACTGAGGGTCTCATAAAGTTGCTGAGGCTGGCCCTGAACCTGTGATCCTCGTGTCTCAGCCTCCCAAGTACCAATGTTACAGGTGTGCACTTTCATGCCCTGTTCTTTCCTTTCTTTAAATACCTAATAAGTTTGTTTTCAATCTCTCTGTTTAGATTGCTGGATATCATGCTTTCTTACTTTACCCCCTTTTCTTTTCCAACTTCTCTTTACTGATTCCTTCTTATCTTCCCCATATCTAAACTTTAGGGTAACTTTAGGGTTCAGTCTTCAAAATGTTTTATGTCACCAAGTGTGGTGGCACAGGCCTATAATCTGGTACTTGGGAGGTTGAGACAAGAGAATTGCAAGTTTGAAGCCAGTCTTAGCAAGTAGACTTTTTTTTTTTTTTTTTTTTTTGCGTTACTGGGGATTGAACTCAGGGGCATTCTACCTCCGAGCTATACCCCCAGCCCTATTTTTTATTCTTTATTTTGAAACAGGGTCTCACTAAGTTCCGAGGGCCTCACTAGCTGAGGCTTGCTGTGAACTCATATCCTCCAGTCTCAGCCTCCCAAGTACTGGGATTACAGGCATTGCGGAGTGCCTCACTAGATAGCTGAGGTTGGCCTCGAACCCGGATCCTCCAATTTCAGCCTCCCAAATGCAGAAATTACAAGCGTGTGTCACCACGCCCAGCCTCAGCAAGTAGACTTTTAACAAAAATTAAAATAGCACTGACAGTGTAGCTTAGAGGTGGACCGTCCCTAGGTTCAAACCCCAGTACCCCTCCCACACAGACACATTTTATATTTATGCTCATTTTATCAGGGATTTCATTCATATACACAACTTTAGACTACCTCTGTAATGCTGGAAACTCCCACATCTCTGTGATCAAATCTAAACTCTTATAAATTTCTGAAATATTTCCAAATTCTCCCTCAACAAGTCTACTTTAATATACCTAATAATTGTCTCAAACTTAAAATGTACATGACCCAAATCATGAACGTTCTTATGTTAGTAAATTGTGTGTGTGTGTGTGTGTGTGTGTGTGTGTGTGTGTGTGTGTGTGAGTGGTATTGGGGATTGAACTCAGAGGCATTCTACTTTTGCGCTACACCCTCAGCCTGATTTTATTTCTTGTTTGGAAACAGGATCTCGCTAGGTTGATGAGAGTCTTACAACTTGCTGAGGCTATTCTCAAACCTGCCATCCTCCTATCTCTGCCTCTCAAGTACAGGGATTACAGGTGTGTGCCACCATGCTGGGCTGCAAGCTAAAATTTTTAGAGTCAAATTTGAGTCCTCTTTTAATCTTACTTCATACCTATCACTTAGGAAATTCTGTTTGCTGTACCTTCAAAAGATATCCAGAACTGTCTCACAACTTCTAATGATGATTTTTACTGTGACAGCTTTTTAACTGGTCTCTATGATCCTGCTTTGGCCTCTTCAGAACTGTTTTCAACACCAAAGCCAAAGGGACTCATATCTTCTTGAAATCCCTTCAGTAGTTTCTTGCTTGTAGTTAGAACCAAAGTCCTTACCACAGCTTTCAAGTTCCTATACTGTGTGCTTTATCCTCTACCCATTCATCAAGTTTCAGCCACTGTGACTTTCTTGCTGTTATCTGAATATTAGCAAAGATGCTCCTACCTTAGAACTCTCACAACTTGCTACTTTTACCAAGAATGCTTTCTTTTCCAAATTTCTAGACGTCAACATGGATCCTTCCTCATCATCAGATCTTTGCTCATCTATAACTTCCCAGTAATGGTCTCTCAACTACCCTGTATAAAATTCCAGTGGTCACCTCTAACTCTGTACTTATTATTTTTTAATGTTTTTAAAATTTATTTACTTATTTTTTTTGTGGCACTGGGGATTGAACCCAGAGGCATTCTACCTTTGAGCTACACCCCCAGCCTGATTTTTAATTTGGAAACAGAGTCTCACTAGGTTGAGGAGAGTCTCACTGTTTTCTGAGGCTGTTCTCGAACCTGCTCTCCTCCTGTTTCAGCCTCCCAAGTACTGGGATTACAGGTGTGCACCACCATGCCCAGCTCATTCTGTACTTTTTATTGTACATTCTTGTTTTATTATGCCACAACCTGTATACCTTCAGACTTTTAAAAAATAATGATTGCTTTTTTATTGGCCATGTCCTGTATTAGTATCATTGGAATCTAAGTTCTATTTAGTTATTTACTTTTATCTGTTTTGTTCACTGCTGTATCTCCAGCAGATGGAACAGTCTGGCACATAGACATTTAGTAAATATTTGCTGAGTAAATTATTTGGATGGCTAATCTTGATACTCATTACTTATTTGCCATTATAAGTGTGGACTTACGAATATAAGTTATAAGCACTAATACTGAAGTCTTACTGGCCAGGTTTTATAATGACTGTCTTGCCCTAAAATTATTAGAACTCTTTAAAATTTCCTTAAAACATTTTATCAGGGAATACTTATTTGAACATAATTTTAAATAATATAAATATGTAGGCATGCTTTTGACAGGGTGATTAAAAACTTAGCAATCTAGCTGGGTATAGTGGGGCATGCTTGTAATCCAGTACTTGGAAGACTGAGACTGGAGGATCTGGGTTCGCAGCCAGCCTCAGCTACTTAGTAAGGCACTCCATGACTTAGTGAGGCCCTGTTTCAAAATAAAGAATAAAAAATAGGACTGAGGGTATAGCTCGGAGGTAGAATGCCCCTGGGTTCAATCCCCAGTACCACAAAAAACACCAAGAACAACAACAAAAAAACCATAGCAATCTAGCTGGGCGTGGCAGCACACACCTTTAATCCCAGTATTTGGAAGGCTGAAACAGAAGGATTACAGGTTCAAAGTCAGCCTCAGCTATTTAGTGAGGCTCTCAGCAACTTAGCGAGACCCTGTTTCCAAATAAAAAATAAAATAGGGCTGGAGGCCTAGCTCAGGTAGAATGCCCTGGATTCAGTCCCCAGCACCACAAACAAATAAACAAGCATAGCAATCTAATACAGTTTTTTTTTGTTGTTGTTTTTGCAGTACTGGGGATTGAATCCAGGGGCATTCTACCTCCGAGCTATACCCCCAGCCCCACTTTTCATTCTTTATTTTGAAACAGGGTCTCTCTAAGTTGCTGAGGCTGGCCACAAACCTGCCATCCTCCTGTGTCAGCCTCCCAAGTACTGGGATTACAAATATGTGCCACTACACCAGGCTTTAATATGGTTTGAACGCTAAAACTCCTTTTAAAGTGTATGTATATGTAAAAATTTCAGTGGAAAACAGTTATAACAAATGTTATTAGTATACTTTTATGCCATTTGACTGGAATAAAAAGTGTAACTTTTTATTAACTTTGTACTAGCAAGTTACTGTATTTGATAATTTCTAGGGGCGCATCATTCGAGGAGCTTATAGATTCCAAGCCATCATTACCACATTTGAAATGATTCTTGGAGGCTGTGGAGAGCTTAATGCAATTGAATGGCGATGTGTGATTATTGATGAAGCACATAGGTTAAAAAATAAAAATTGTAAACTCCTAGAAGGTCTGAAACTCATGAATCTGGTAAGTAACTCAAGGTCATCATTTTTACTTCATTTCCTAGCTCTATAGTAAAAGATCATGGAGAATCAGAGAACGAAATGCTAAAAGCTTACCTTTAAAAAATTTTATAGGATATATATATATATATATATATCTGAATCTTATCTGTGATAATTGAGGGCTTTTGCTTGAATTAGTAAGGGAAAAAATCTCATTAGTTTTCTAAGACTTTTAAAATTTTAACTATTACCAGAAATTTTTAAATTTTACCGAAAAGCTTTAGTAATTAACTTCTCAAATTACAAATCTCTGTAGATGTATAGTATTGAAAAATCATAAGTTTCAAGCCATAAATTCTTAATAAAATGCCTTCTTCAAAATTCATAATTAATATTTGTTTTTCAAACACTGAACATTTCATATTCAGATTACTTATACTATCATAAGTGATAAAGTTCCTCCACAATTCCACTCGTTTGGTATATGTTGGTTATAATCAATAATGTTATTTCTTAAAGTCATCTTCTTGGCTAGTTTATTTATATCTTTCAAATGAAAATCTTTTTCAACATTTTGATTTTTTAATTAAGATCACATAATTGGTACATCAGTACTTGAATAAATAAATAGAACCACATACAGTAAAAAGGTGCTCCTTGTTACCCCTGTCCATCCCTGTCAACAATCAGTTTGACTTCTTACTCCAGTATTTTGTAAGATATGTACTTTTCTAGGCCCTTCATTATAGGGCCACACACCTATAATCTTAGTACTTGGAAGGCTGAGACAGGAGGATCACAGGTTCAAAACCAGCCTCAGTAACTTAGTGACACTCTGTTTAAAAAAAAAAATAGGAAGCCGGGTGTGGTGGCACACACTTGTAATCCCAGCATTTGGGAGACTGAGACTGGAGGATCCGGGTTTGTGGCCAGCCTCAGCTGCTTAGTGAGGCCCTCCGCAACTTAGTGAGACCCTGTTTCAAAATAAAGAATAAAAAATAGGACTGGGGGTGTAGCTCGGAGGTAGAGTGCCCCCAGGTTCCATCCCCAGTACCGTTAAAAAAAAAAAAAATAGGGCAAGGGATATGGCTTGTAGGTAGAATGCCCTGGGTTCAATCCCCATTATAAAAAAATTTATATATGTGTGTGTCATACAATTTTTTTTGTCAAAAAATTTAATCGTTTCTATTATTAAAGATCTGAATTGTTCTTCTGGTAAGCTCTGCATTCAGTGTCGTTGAGTTCTGTTATTGTGGGGTTGTGTTGACTCATTGTTTCTTTGGTATTTTTCCTTTCCATGGTTTCCCTGTTCTTAAATTTATAACTTTGGTGCTCTTGCACATTTTCTCTGAATTTTTAGGTTTCTTATTTTTATTTTCTCTCTGTGAATGGTGTCTTGTACTGAGTTGCAATTACTCTGGTACTTCTGCCCGCTCTATTGGTGTCTTTGGTGGGTTTCAGGTGTTGACTTCTAGGGTCTAGCAAAGACTAACAAAGCAACCAATCTTTTCTGCTGCTTTGCTTCTCTTTCCTCCCGTCAAGAAGCTGCTCCTGCAGCAGTTTTGATTCAAGCTCTGTAGTGCAGTTATCTCTGCTCCGGCTCTGTAGGGAGAAGTGTGCTGGGATGGCCCCGAGCAGCTTAAGCTGGTCGTACCACGTGTTCTGGTCACTGTCAAAGGTACCTCGATATGCCCCCTGGCTAGGAAGAGGAGTTCAGGAGTTGCTCACTTCACCTCTGGTCTCTGGGAATGCAGAAGGTTGTTATATATTTCTTTGTCAGTAGACCCCACGCCGGGGGCGCTGGCTCAATGGTGGCCGCCACTCAGCAGTGTGGTGCCACGGCCGCACAGACAGGCTTCTTTGCTCTCCCTGGTCGGCCTTCCGGATTCTGATCAGCTGTATTTTGGTTTTCGTAGCATTTTTCACCTTTTTGTTGCTTTTTTCCTTCTGTCAAAAAGCTGCCTCTATGACTGATTTGAATTGAGCTCACAGCACCTCTTGAGAGGTGTCTCACTCCGACACCATCTTCCCAGAAGTCCCATAAAATTTTAAATGATAATTTATGCTGTTATTTAAAATACTTTAAAACATATTTCAGTTAGTCCTTTACATTTCTGGATTGTAATCTTAATGATTTGATAATTTGTTCTTTGTGATGATCATTCAGATTACAAAGAATGAGCACTCTTCGCTATATAGATTATCATACTAACAATGTTTGAGAAAAAAAAGAAACACTCTTTTTATTCTTAAAAGGCTTATTTCTTTGAGGAAGATCTAAATCATGCTTCTTCAAGAATTTAGATTTTTTTTTTTTTTTTTTTTTTGTGGTACTGAGGATTGAACCCAGAAGCTTTTCTACCTTCAAGCTATACCTTCAGCCTGATTTTATTTCATATTTGGAAACAGAGTTTCACTAGGTTGTTGAGTGTCTCACTACTTGCTGAGGCTTTCCCGAACCTCTGATCTTCCTATCTCAGTTTCTCAAGTACTAGGATTACCAGTGTGTGCCACCAGGCCCTGCAAATTTAGAATTTTTAAAGTCATGAATAGTTCAGGATAGGTTGTTAAGAGTATTTTTTTTTTCTCTTTTTGGTGCCAGAGATTGAACTCAGGGGCATTTTCCCTCTGAGCTATACTGCCAGCCCTATTTTATTTATTTAGTTTTTGAAACAAGGCCTCACTAAGTTGTGGAGGCTGGCCATAAACCTGTGATCCTGCTGTCTCAGCCTCCCAAGTACTGGGATTACAAACATGTACCACCATGCTCAGCTTGATAAGTTTTTAACATGTTTAGAAAAGCATAAAATTTGTGGTTAGAGATGTATTTTGAGTTGGCTTTTATAAATTATGATCAGAAAAATACATGCTTTTCTTTATTTTGTTGCTGAGGCTAGTCTCAAATCTGTGATCCTACTGTCTCAGCCTCCCAACTACTGTAATTACAGTCGTGCACTATGGCACCCAACTAAATACTTAGGTTATCAAATGTTCCGCGTTTGAAAAGCAAAGTCAGCCTTCATACAATCTTAGTACTATGGTGTTTGATACCAATTGTTCTTGCTTTGTGTAGGAACACAAGGTGCTTTTGACTGGCACTCCTCTTCAAAATACAGTTGAAGAACTATTCAGTCTTCTTCACTTTCTTGAACCCTCAAGGTTTCCTTCTGAATCAACATTTATGCAAGAATTTGGAGACCTGAAAACAGAGGAGCAGGTATCCTATTGTTCTTTGTAAATAAGTATATCAGATCTCTTACTGTAATTATTTTGCATCTGTAACTGAATGTGCACTTATCTTGTATATTTTTTTCATCATGTGTTTTTCAGGTGCAGAAACTTCAAGCTATCCTGAAACCAATGATGTTGAGACGATTAAAAGAAGATGTTGAGAAGAAATTGGCACCTAAAGAAGAAACCATCATTGAAGTAGAACTTACAAACATCCAAAAGAAATACTACCGGGCAATTTTGGAGAAGAACTTTTCATTTTTATCAAAAGGAGCAGGTCAAACTAATGTACCTAATTTGGTCAACACCATGATGGAGCTTAGGAAATGCTGTAATCATCCATATCTCATCAAAGGTAGTTAAAGTGAATTACAACAAATACTTTTTTCTTTTATCAAATACTAATGAATAAATAAGCAAACCACCATTGCAGTTGTAGTGATTGCTACAATTCTCCATGTTGCTGTTCTGAAGGATTATAAGTGTAGCACACAGGTTACAAGAGCAAGAGTTTGTTCAGTCCTGCTCATGAGTGAAGAGCAAAACCCATGTTTGAGCTTCTGCATATACATTTTTTTCCCTAGTTTCTTTCTAGTCTAAATATTGTAGTTAGTGTTTCAATTTTTATGTTGCAAAATTGATACATTTTTAAGGTCTTGCCAAGTTCTCTACCAGTGTTCTCTCTCTACAGTGTTTGGGTCTTTTCACTTATCCTTGTGAATGTACACCTCATCTACTTTATACAAGACAACTGATAAGTCTCTTATAGTCCTAATACTCTCTTATGACTAGAAAGGCTGAGAAAGGGAATGTAGAGAGCCTCTTTAGTTCTGATGTAGATTTTTTTGAAGAAAATATGCATCAAGAACCTATAACATAGCTGGGCGTGGTGGTGTGTGCTTGTAATCCCAGCATTTGGGAGGCTGAGACCAGAGGATCCGGGTTCGAGGCCAGCCTCAGCTACCTAGTGAAGCCCTTTGCAACTTAGTGAGACCCCGTTTCAAAATAAAGAATAAAAAATAGGACTGGGGGTGTAGCTCGGAGGTAGAATGCCCCTGAGTTCAACCCCCAGTACTGCAAAAAAAAGAACCTATAACATGACTTCCTTTTTATTGGTGCATTGTAATCATACATCTTTGTTAGATACAAGCTGGTAAAGGCATACATGCACACATTTCTCATTTAACCTTTCCCTGATTCCCGCCCCACTCCTCCATCTCGCTCCTTCTCAAGTTCAGTTTAGTGATTAACTTTGATATGTTTGTGAAAGTACATCATGTGCATTAGGGTGTTTCCCTCCTCTCCCCATCACCTTCAGTTAAGTCACCTTCTTTGCTCATCTAAGGTTTCTCCTTCTTTGTCTAGAGTCCTTATGTCCCATTTTCTCCCTAGCTTCCGTATATTAGGGAGAATGTACCATTTTTTACTTTTTGTGACTGACTAATCTCACTTAACATAATGTTTTCCAGTTCCATCCTTTTCCCTGCAAATGACATTATTTTGTTCTTTATGGCTGAGTAAAATTCCATTGTGTACATATCCTATAGCTTTGTAATCCCCTCATCTGTTGATGGACATCTTGGCTAGTTCCATACATGACTTCCTTTTTAATTATTTCCTGTTTCCTTATTTTGATGGCTAAAAAGATGCTCATAGTCACATCCAGATCAAGTATGACTGCCCTCTAATGATCACCACTGTTATGATTGACTTTAAATATTAGGTGTTTGTTTAAAAATTTATTTCTTCAGCCAGGCATGGTGGCACACACCTATAATCCCAGTTAATGGGAGGCTGAGACAGGAGGATTAATCACAGGTTTGAGGACAGCTTCTGCCAGTAGTTAGACTTTCAGCAACCTAGTGAGACCCTGTTTAATTTAATTAATTAATTTATTTATTTTTGTGGTACTGGGAATTGAACCCAGGGGAATTCTATCTCTGAGCTACACCTCCACCCCTATTTTTTATTTTTATTTTGAAACAGGGTCTCACTAGGTTGATGAGAGTCTCACTACTTACTGAGGCTGTCCTCGAACCTATAATCCTCCTGTCTCAGCCTCTCAAGTACTGATTACAAGGGAGCACCACCACACCTGACTGCAAGACTCTGTTTCAAAAAAAAAAAATGGGGTTTGGGTTGTAGTTTGGAGGTAGAATGCCCCGAGGTTCAATCTGTGTGTGTGTATGTTCATTCATTCACCTGTTAGGACCAGTTTTGTTCATTCTTTTCTTATTGTCATTCACAATCATTTAGCAAACATAAATTTGTACAGGGCATTCTGCTAGGTATCTGGGTAGGTAAAAAGATGCTTATGACATTTTCTATGTCCTTAATGGAATTAACAGTCTGGTGTTGGTGAGGATTTAGCCATAAACAAATAATTTTAATAAAAGGATACTTTCTTCTCAATGAAAAATTATAGTATATAACAGAAGCACAGAGGAGCATGTGCATTCTCATATAAAATAAAGCAATTAGGAATTTTCTGCATTTGTGTATTGCTGCTGTTTTATATTTCTTTGACAGGTGCTGAGGAAAAAATACTTGGAGAATTTAGAGATACATATAATCCAGCTGCTTCTGATTTTCATCTTCAAGCAATGATTCAGTCTGCTGGTAAATTGGTCCTTATTGATAAACTGCTTCCCAAAATGAAAGCAGGAGGTCATAAAGTGCTCATCTTCTCTCAGATGGTACGCTGTCTTGATATCCTGGAGGACTATCTTATACATAAAAGGTACAGCATACTGTAATCCATTTAATTATGCTAAGTATATCTTACTAAGTTTTATACAAGTAATTTTGACCTAGGAATGGGTTTATTGTACATTTTACTTGATTTGTAAGCTTTATGGTAATGACACTTTAAATGGACTTATATTTAAGGTAACCATCTTCAAAATTGAGAAAAGTGCTTTACGAGCCATTTGAGTCTATTTTCATTATTATAATTAGAATTTAAGGCGGGCGTGGTGGCACACGGTTGTAATCCCAGTACTTGGGAGGCTAAGACAGGAGAATCATGGGTTCACGGCCAGCCTCAGCTACTTAGTGAGCTCTCTGCAATTTAGTGAGACCCTATTTCAAAATAAAGAATAAAAAATAGGGCTGGGGGTGTAGCTCAGAGATAGAATGCCCCTGGGTTCAATCCTAGTATGGCAAAACAAACAAATTCTTATCATATACTATATAAAATTTATGCCTTAATCATTTCTGACTTTCATGTGGGTTTGTTGGATTTGTGACAGTAAGATAGTCTTAAATATTACTTTTTAGATAAGTAGGATATTTATAGGATTTTTATCAGAGCATTAGAGATTTAATCTGGTGTCAATATACTGTTATCATAAACAGGAATCAGAATTTTCAGCAGTAGATTTTAATTCCAAAGATGTTGACCCTTATAGATAAATAAAGGTCTACACTGGCCTATGTTATCAGAGATTATGTAGTTCATTTTTTATTTCTAGTTCCTTTTTTTTTTTGAATGCTAGGGATTGAACCCAGGGCCTGCCCATGCTAAGCATGCACTCTACCACTGAGCTATTGCCTAGCCCTCTGGTTCCATTTTATTGTCAATCTTCTACTTCTGCAACCTCATTCTAAAGTGTATATGTATTTTCTGTTTTATACCACATAAGTATAGGAACATTAAATCACAACATTCCTAAAAAATAGCTATTCTTAAGTTATGTTGACCTCTTTACACAAAGAACTTTATACTGAGATTAATCTGTTTGTACACGTAAATTATTGTTATAATAAATTTCATGGAAAACCTCAAGTTTCATTATTGTCATAAGTAATAGAAGTCACAACCCGCCGGGCGTGGTGGCGCACGCTTGTAATCCCAGCATTCGGGAGGCTGAGACTGGAGGATCCGGGTTCGAGGCCAGCCTCAGCTACCTAGTGAGGCACTCAGCAACTTGTGAGACTCGGTTTCAAAATAAAGAATAAAATAGGGCTGGGGGTGTAGCTCGGAGGTAGAATGCCCCTGAGTTCAATCCCCAGTACCGCAAAAAAAAAAAAAAAAAAGAAGAAGTCACAACCCTTAAGATGAGCATGGTGGTATACACTTGTAATCCCAGTATTTGGGAAGCTGAGACAGGAAGTTCACAAGTTTGAGGTGACATCATCATTATTATTATTATTATTATTATTATTATTATTATTATTATTATTATTGTTATTATTATTATTATTATTTGCAGTACTGGGGATTGAACCCAGGGGCATTCTACCTCCAAGCTACACCCCTAGTCTTATTTTTTATTCTTCATTTAGAAACAGGGTCTCACCGGGCGGGGTGGCACATGCTTGTAATCCCAGCATTTGGGAGGCTGAGACCTGAGGATCCTGGTTCGCCAGCCAGCCTCAGCTATCTAGTGAGGCACTCCGCAACTTAGTTAGACCCTGTTTCAAAATAAAGAATAAAAAATAGGGCTAGAGATGTAGCTCAGAGATAGAATGCCCCTGAGTTCAATCCCCAGTACCATTTAAAAAAAAAAAAAAATCTAGAAACAGGGTCTCACTAAGTTGCAGAGGGCCTTACTAAGTAGCTGAAGCTGGCCCCAAACCCGTATCCTCCAGTCTCAGCCTCCCAAGTACTGGGATTACAAGTGTGTGCCACCACGCCTGGCTGCAAGATCCTATTTCAAAATAAAAATTACAAAGCATTGAGGGTGTAGCTCAGAGGTAGAACACCCCTGAGTTCCATCCCCAATCCCGCCCCCCCCCAAAAAAGTCATATCCCTGTTTTGCAGGTACTCTAGTAATAGACATAATAGTGGACTGTTGGCTGAGACTCTAGAAAATCATATGTAAAAAGAAGTGCCTTTTTTTGTGTGTGTGTGTGTGGTGCTGGGAATTGAACCCAGGGGCATTCTACCTCCAAGCCACACCCCTAGGCCTATTTTATTTTTATTTTGAAACAAGGTCTTTCTAGGTTAATGAGAGTCTCACTACTTGTTGAGATTGTCCTCAAACTTGCAGTCCTCCTGTCTCAGCCTCCCAAGTACTGGGATTACAGGCATGTGCCACAATGCCTACTAAGAAGTGCCTTTTTAGTATTTGGGAGACTGAGACAGGACCACAGGTTTGGACCACAGGTTCAGCCTCAGCAACTTAGTGAGACCCTGTTTCCAAATAAAAATAAAATAGGGCTGGGGGTATTCTTGAAGGTAGAATGCCCCTGGGTTCAATCCCCAGCACCACAAAAAAAAAAGAAAAGAAAAGAAAAAAAAAGTTTCCTTTTTGTTGTTGTTGATTTCTTTCATTTGTATCATTGGAAATTGCACTCAAGGGATGTTCTACCACTGATCTACACCCTTAGACCTCTTTCATTGTTTTATTTTGAAATATGATCTCGCTAAGTTACCATGCACTGCACTTGAACCTGTCATCCTTCTGTCTCAGCCTCTCAGAGTACTGGGATTGCAGGTGTGCACCACTGCACCCAGCTGAAAGAAGTGTTTTGAATCATAGGAAGTATGGCAAATATCACACAAATACTCCTTGTAGCTCCTATTGATGTTTTGCAATTTTGAGCTTTGTGTATGTTAAATGGGAAAGGATAAAAGAAGTTTAATGATCACTGCTTTACGCTAATGACAATAAAAATTCTACAGCATTCCCACTTGCCTGCGTAATGTATAAGAAAGTATAGCATTTGAAAGAATAACATGGAATTAGGACAAATAGGTATATCTCTAGGCTTCTTGTATAGTTGTGTGAAAGTCATTGCTTGTTAAAAAAACAAAAACAAACAAAAAAACAAAACTATTGTGATGAGGTCAACAGAGTATTTTTTATGAACTGTCTTTTGTTATTCCAACTTCTGAAAATGGTATTTATTGTACTATTTTACCTATACACTCAGGAATGCAACATTTTGTATCTTTGTATTATTTTGTATTTTCTCCTTAGCACTATACTTCTTAGCAAGAAGTATAAAACCATAGAAACTAATTGGGATGATATTTTTCTCAATTTTAGAGTAAAACATGTTGAAGGAAACCTGACTTTACTTTTGATAGAATGTGTGTTCATTTTCATTATATTCATTAGTCAAAACTTACTGCATTTCATTTGATAGGTATTTATATGAGCGAATTGATGGAAGAGTCAGAGGGAATCTTCGACAAGCTGCTATAGATCGATTTAGTAAACCTGATTCAGATCGATTTGTTTTTCTCCTATGTACCCGTGCTGGTGGGTTGGGCATCAACTTAACTGCAGCTGATACATGTATAATTTTTGATTCTGATTGGAATCCTCAAAATGACCTTCAGGTAATAGATTCCTTGGCTAACAAGTAATGTAACTTTTTTCTTAAATTCATCTGACTGTTGTTTAGTAATTCACATCTGTTGTTTTTATCCAGACAAGTATGTCCATTTCCCTAAGAAATATGAAATATCTGTGCCAAATAGAATAGATGAAATTAATTTTAATTTAATGACAATAAAATAGAGTAAAATGTACTTTTAATATATGTCTTACTAACTTTTAAAAAGGTATACCTAATTGAGTACCTCATTTTCATTCTTTAAAATATCTAGTACCAAGCCATCGGTGTTGGTGCATGCCTGTAGTCTTAGTACTTGGGAGGCTGAGACAGGAGGATCTCAGGCTTAAGGCCAGCCTCAGCACCTTAGCAAAACCTTGTTTCAAAATAAAAAATTATTCGGGAGGCTGAGACCGGAGGATCCGGGTTCGCGGCCAGCCTCAGCTACCTAGTGAGGCACTCCGCAACTTAGTGAGACTCGGTTTCAAAATAAAGAATAAAAAAAGAGGGCTGGGGGTATAGCTCGGAGGTAGAATGCCCCTGAGTTCAATCCCCAGTACCGCAAAAAAAATAAAATAAAATAAAAAAATAAAAAAAAATAAAAAATTAAAAAGGGCACAGGGTATAGCTCAGAGGTAGAATGCCCCAGGGGTCAATCCCCAGTACTCTTCCCTCCCAAAAAATATCCAGTACCAAAAATTAAAAAGGGAGCAGGGGATATAGCTCAGTGATAGAGTACTTAGCTATCACATTTAATGCCCTGTGTTCCATCTCAGTACTGCAAAATAAATAACTAAATAAAGTTATGTAAATTTCGAGACCTAAGCTCTAAAAGTAATTTATAATAAAATTAAAATTTTAGAATTCTAATTTCCTTAAAAATCAATATTTGGGTATCCTACTTTCGTCTAATTATCATAAAGTTATATGTAAGGTTGAGACATGATATACCTGTTTACAAAATACTGTAGAAAAGAAAGGCATAAAAATATGTTGTGACTATATTTATACTACATAGAAATAGGAATATTATTTAGCATGATCATAGAGAGTCAAAATTTGCAGAGGATAGCATCTAAGAGGGATATGAATGAGAATAAATTATAAGAGAAGTTCTAGCCAGGCATGGTGGCAGAAGCTTGTAATGCCAGTACTTGAGAGGATGAGACAGGAAGATCACAGGTTCAAAGCCAGCCTCAGCAACTCAGGCTCGCATCAACTTAGGAAGACCTTGTTTCCAAATAAAAAATAAAATGGAGCTGGGGGTATATCTCAGAGGTAGAATGCCTCTGGGTTCAATCCCCAGCACCACACACACACAAAAAAAAGGTTCTTTTATCATTTGGGATAGTCTTAATTGTACTACAATTTATATTACTACTTTAAATAGGTATAAGATAAAATTTAATAGTTATTGAGATACTTGGCTTAACAAAAGATAGTATTATAAATTGCTCATTTATGCAACCATATATAATTTAGTTCAAAATATCAGAAACTTATTCAAACTAATACATATATTAAAGCAGGAACATATTCTTCCTGTAGAAAGCAAATTAGTAAATATTTTAGCCTTTAGGGATCACATTCTGTTTTTCACAATCCTTTAAAAATATAAATGAAGCCGGGCGTGGTGGCGCACGCTTGTAATCCCAGCATTTGGGAAGCTGAGACCGGAGGATCCGGGTTCGTGGCCAGCCTCAGCTACCTAGTGAGGCACTCCGCAACTTAGTGAGACTCGGTTTCAAAATAAAGAATAAAAAAAAATAGGGCTGGGGG
>PVLC010035425.1:0-16335 GCA_004027655.1 Graphiurus murinus | reverse complement strand
TGTTTCAAAATAAAGAATAAAAATTAGGGCTGGGGGTATAGGTCGGAGGTAGAATGCCCCTGAGTTCAATCTCCAGTACCGAAAAAAAAATCGAGCTGGGGGTATAGCTTGGAGATAGAATGTTCCTGGGTTCAATCCCCAGTAACTAATACACACACACACACACACACACACACACACACACACACACACAATAAATACATATATAAATACATAAATAAATAATACAAAAACTTAAAAAGATTTTTAAAGGCTGGGGGTGTAGCTGGGGGGGGGGGCGGTAGAACGCCCTTGTGTTCAATTCCCAGTACCAAAAAAAAAGAAGAAAGTCCAGGCGTTGGGAATAGTTTTGGAACATTCCGGCTGGATAGGCACGTGGGGACTTGGGGGGAGTTACCCTATGTCGCCTACGTGGTGCTTCAGGTTCACCACCCGGGGGAGACCTGGACATGCATGAGCGCCTCTCCAGTGGGAACGAGCTCAGGACGGCCAAGGGGAGCACAATGAAGGGGTCACCTCAAGAGGGAGATTTTCGGGCGTGGGGCGGCCAGGCGTTGAGACCCGCGCTGAAGAGGAAAGGTGCTATCGCAAAATTTAGAAGTTGAACGAATGTGAGCGCACCGGGAGGGGAGGGACTGCGACGAGCAAAGCCCTGCGGGGACGCTGGGCCTGTCCTGTAGGAGGAGCCAGACGGGAGTCGGGACCGAGAGAGGCACGCCAGAATTTCCGGAACCCGGATGGCAGTAGGATTGCACAGGTGAAGGGGAGTTGGCTGGGTGTGGTCCAGAAGGCCGGACTTTTCCCGACGCAAGCGCGCTCCGGGATGGGAGGAGCGCAGAGGCCCCGCCCACAAACAAATATTTGACATTCCAGGCTCTAGGGGCAGGGTCCGAGGCGCGACGTTCTCCCCTCCCCCCGCGCTTGATTCGTTCAGTGCTTCCGGGGGTAGGGACAGGACCCAGGGTGGGTGGCCCAGAGAAGGGTTGCCTCAGTCCCAGGGGGATGTGCCGGTCTCCCGAGGCCAGTGAACTAGAGTCACCTTCCACCCCTTCCCTCTCGCCATGCGCCCGCTCTAGTCACGTCCGCCCAGGGCGCCGCAGTCTCTTCATCTACTAAGCGCGACATGCTCCTGTGTGTGTGGCAAGGCTGGGGAGGTACCCTCTCTCACCCAGGGCTGCACCCCTTCCCTAGGCCTGTACCCGGGTTCTCTGTTCTCTCTGGTCCACAGGCACCGACGCAGGGCCCCACTTTTCTGAACGCACGAGGTGCTGCTCCAGCCTCAGATTGGGTCGGGTTTGGCAATTCCATTTCTGCGCTGCCGCCAGCTCCTGGAATCCTTCCTTCCCTCCGGATTACTAATTATTCAGTCACGTAATGGGAGAATTTGGGAAAGTACAGCGCGAAGGAGTCTCACCTAGCTGCGCGGGGCGAAGAGGGCTATTTGTCCTTGGGTTGTTGGCCCGGAATGCAGAAGAAAAGGAGGCTCTGCAGCCCCCCCCCCCCCCCACTATGCTAGCCCCTACCGCCAGCGCGCTGGGAACCTCCAGGCAACCAGCGGGTTGTCCAACCGAGCGCCGAAAGCATGATTCAGCCGGGACCCTCCGGCTCAGCTTTGTCTAGGGTGAGAGTTTGGGGGGGTTCCTCCTTCCTCAGCGCCCTCCGAACCACAGGGCCGCACTTTGCACTGCGGGCACTTCGTGGACCCGAGCTAAGGCCCGCCAAGTGGTCAAGTCCTTCCCTGTGATCTCTGGTTGACTGCCCACAGATCTAAGGACCTGGTCTCTACCGCCTTCCCGGGAACTTCCCCAGTGATCTCCCCAACAGACCTTTGGGTGATACCTGGTAACTCTCACCGCCCCCTTTGACCCTTGGTGACTTCCTTTAACCCCAGGGCAGCCGTCATGACCCTCCTCAGCCCCTGGACTGCCTCCTCGTGGCTTCACAGGTCCGATGTGACCTTCAAGGACTGGAGAAGGCCTCTGGTCTCGCACTTTCTTTCCTTCGCGGAGGCCTCAAGGTCCCCACGGGAGGGAGGAGGAGGTGGAAGAATGGGTTCGCTCCAGGAGTTGGGCCGGACCGGACAGGGAAGTGGAAGTCCGGGTGCTGAGCGCGCGCCCCAGCAGCGAGTGTCAGTTCTGGCCTCCGGGGCTGGGTTCTGCCCTCCCCCAAGGTTCCAGGGCCGCCCCCGGTCACGTGGTGCGCTGGGCCGGCAGGTAACTCCCCGGGAGAGGTAGCCACCCCGCCCCGCTGGGCGCCGCCGGCGGATCGCAGCTGCTCCCACAGCGCCAGCCCGACCGCAGGTGCCGCCCCCAACTCACCGCGTCCCGCCCAAGTTCATCGGCGTCTGCCGTCGGACCGTGCGTGCTTGCGCCTCGTCGATCCGCGTGTGTGTGTGTGGCCGAGCGCCCCCTTCCTCTGTGGCCATGACTCCGCCACCCCCGCCGCCACTACCGCCCCCGCCCCCAGGCCCAGACCCAGCTGAGGACTCGGCCGCCGACCCCTGTCCCGGGCCCGGATCACTCGTCGTCTTGTTCGGGGCCACGGCCGGTGCGCTGGGGCCGGACTTGGGTTCCGACGAGACGGATTTAATCCTCCTAGTCTGGCAAGTGGTGGAGCCGCGGAGCCGCCAGGTAGAATGGAAAAGAGGTGGCGGGGGTCCTCAGAAAACGCAGGGCCCAAGGGGCGCGGCGGCTGATTGGCTCCCCCGCTGCTCGCAGGTGGGGACGCTGCACAAGTCTCTGGTTCGAGCCGAGGCGGCTGCTCTGAGTCCACAGTGCCGCGAGGCGAGCGGCCTGAGCGCCGACAGCCTGACGAGGGCCGAGTCTCTGGACAAGGTGCTGCAGCAGGTGAGTGCCGGGGCCATCGTGGGTGGCGGCACAGCCCGGGCCGCGGGGACGTTTCACCGCGAGAAAGGCTGCAGGAGGCGAGGCCTGGCGCACCGCGACCAACTGGCGGGGGCGGTAGGACAGGGTCTTATTCTTTGAAACTTTGAGTGACTCCCGCGTGTACGTGTGCGTGTGCCAGTTGCGCCTCTCTTTTCAAGCTTTACAAGTGTCCTGCCACCGTGGATGGCGGCTGTGGGATTCATCCCAGGCCAGCGGGGGAGCGAGGCTGAGACGCCTCCTAAAACCTGCTGGGTCAGGTTTTCCAGAGCAGCAGCCGGAAGGGAAAGGGTCTCGAGGGGCCTTGATTGCCCTTGGGCTGCGGGACCCTGCCGCCCCGAGTCCTTCGCTCGCCCCCCAGCCTGGGAGCCGCTGGAACGGGGGCGTAGGGCGGTGTCTGCCTCTGGGGCAGACGCCGCCAGGTGTAAGGTGCTCGTCTAGGCCTGTCCTAGCCGGCTGGCCAGGCGTGGGCGCTGTCCGTGCCCTGCCTGGGGGCTACCTGCTTGTGAAGTGCAGAGGCCTGGGTTGCCTCCGGACTCTGGCCACAGTGGGAGGCAGTTCTCATTGCTGTTTTCTTTTCCTTCTCTTCACTACTGCACTCACCCTGTGACTGACCCTTGAGTGTAGTAAAGTCTAAGTGCGTTACACGCACAAATTCTTTCATCTTCTAACAACTCTGGTGGTTCTTGATGGGAAAACACAAAGATGCTGAATTTTAATCTGAATCTGGCTTAGCCCTCACCTGGGGAGGTGCTGGAGAAAAGCTGAGTGACTTGCTTTGCTAGCCTCAGGTTGGAAGGTGTCACAGAATTGGCAGGGGCCGGGATCCAGGTTCTCGGCCACCCTCAGCTACTTAGTGAGGCACTCTGCAACTTAGTGAGATCCTGTTTCAAAATAAAGAATAAAAAATAGGGCTGGGGGTATAGCTCGGAGGTAGAATGCCCCTGAGTTCAATCCCCAGTACCGCAAAATAAAATAAAATAAAATAAAATAATTGGCAGGGGCAGGGATGAGGGTGGGGGTTTGTGAGTCTGTGATTAGTGCTTTATAGGGGTTCTGCAGCAGGGATGGGTCCTGGGGAGTGTAACCCGTCTATGAGCAAACAGCTCAGTGCCAGCCGGTCGATAGGGTTTGGGTCAAAGCTCATGCTGCCCCTGGTGTCCAAGTGTGGAGCTCTGTCCTTGGAATTTCTCTGCCCCTCGGTTGGTCAGACCTGGAGGCGGGGCTGCCATTGACCATGAGCCTTCCTGCCTTCAGGCAGGCCTGCCTGGGCTTCCCTCCACCTGTCTGAGGGTGGTGCCTTGTCAGGGACTGGTTTAACCTGCTTTGCCCCGCCCCTTCCCACCGCTGGTCCCACTCCACCAGGTGTTTGCTCTGGCTCCACTCCAGACTCCTGGAGTGTGTGTGAAGGGGACTTGGGTTATGTGTAACTGCCCTCTTTTTGCCTAGAGGAGGTGACAGTGGACTGAGACAGGGATAGGGGGCTGGGGGGCTGTGACACAGTGCCAGAACCAGTAGGTGTGGCCTCCTCCTCCCTGCCAAGGCAGGGCTGAACATCTGGCTGAACCAGCTTTTCGGCCTGTGTCCTCCCTCCTCCTACCTCCAGTTCCTGTCTGCCCAGATGTGAGTCTGTGCCTGAGTCTCTCTCCTCACTCCCTTTCCCCAGTTCTCACAGCTGGTGAGCAGGGATGTGGCTCTGCTGGGCGGGGGCCCCTACGTGCTCTGCACTGATGGGCAGCAACTGTTGCGACAGGTCCTACACCCAGAGGCTTCAAGGAAGGTATGCCATTGAAGACACGTGTGGTAGGGTTCCCAAGACCTTTGTTATCATGGGGGTGAGCAGGAGAACTCAGTTCCCCCATTTATCCCCACTCCCATGTGCCCCCAGAACCTGGTGCTCCCCGACACCTTCTTCTCCTTCTACGACCTCCGCAGAGAGTTCCATATGCAGCACCCGAATGCCTGCTCTGCCAGGGACCTCACAGTAGCCACCATGGCACAGGGTATCTAACCCAGCAGGGTTAAGGTGGAGGGGCAGCTACTGGTTGTATGTATCTGAGCATGTGCATGCTGATAAGTGGGTGTTATGAACACAGGCAAGTCTGCGTTATCTGCTGAGTCCTTCTGTGTCTATGCTGGGATGTATCTGGAATGTAGGCATATGTCTACGTGTGTCTGAGCTGGGGACCTGTAGGTGCATGCATGAACTGGATCAAAACAAATGTGTTTGCTCAGATTCTGCATGTCTATGGAGGGGACCTGCACCCGAGTGTGAATACGATTAATGCTCATGCTGGGTACCCTAGGACCTCTCGTGCTGGGATTTCTTCATTGTCACTTCTCTGACCATAGACTTGGGACTAGAGACAGATGCCACAGAGGATGACTTTGGGGTCTGGGAAGTGAAGACAATGGTGGCTGTCATCCTCCACTTGCTTGAAGGGGCCAGTGGTAAGGTTGCCTCACCCTGTCATCTGCTCTCAAGGTTGGGTGAAAGCCCATCACTCCCTTAAAGCCCTTTTGCCCACTTGTGACCTGCTCTAAGGTGGAAGCCCTTTGGTCACCTCCTCATCCCCCTCAAATGTCTTTTTGCAGGGCTTGGTGGGAAGACCCTCTCCACCAGACCCTGCTGACCTCATGGCATCTCTTCTCAGGTCAATTGTTTTCAAAGCCCGAGGTGGTAAAGCAGAAATATGAGACTGGGCCTTGGTGAGTGTGAAGGTAGGGAGGGGGTACCAATAGTTGGGACAGCTCTGACCCTGTGCCTTGCCCCCACAGCAGCAAGGCTGATGTGGTGGACAGTGAAACTGTGGTACGCGCCCGTGGGTTGCCCTGGCAGTCATCAGACCAGGATGTAGCTCGCTTTTTTAAAGGGCTGAACATTGCCAGGTAGGTGTGGCAGGATGGGAGGGCCAAGGGAGCAGGCCTATCCAGGAGGCACTAACAGTGCTGGCTCCACAGGGGTGGTGTAGCACTCTGCCTCAACGCCCAGGGCCGCAGAAATGGCGAGGCCCTCATCCGCTTTGTGGACAGCGAACAGCGGGACTTAGCACTGCAGAGACACAAGCACCACATGGGCATCCGCTATATCGAGGTGGGGCTCTGGGCTGGGAGTAGAGCAGGGCAAAGCTGGGTCCGGCCTGAGACCCATGGCTGTTCTCTTTGGTCCCATAGGTATATAAAGCAACAGGGGAGGAGTTTGTAAAGATTGCAGGGGGTGAGTTTGCTGCGAGCAGGGCCTAACTCCTTTCTTCTTGACCTGTATCCCATTCCCCACCACCCCTCACCCCTCTGTTCCACTGTGGGTAAAGGTTTGGAAGTGCAAGAATGAAGACTGGTGACTCACGTGCCGACTCCCATGCCTCCTCCCCAGGCACATCACTAGAGGTGGCTCGCTTCCTGTCCCGGGAAGACCAAGTGATCCTGAGGCTGCGGGGACTGCCCTTCTCAGCCGGGCCAACAGATGTGCTAGGCTTCCTGGGGCCCGAGTGCCCGGTGACTGGAGGCGCTGATGGGCTGCTCTTTGTGCGGCATCCTGACGGCAGGCCAACTGGCGATGCCTTTGCCCTCTTTGCCTGTGAGGAGCTGGCACAGGCTGCACTGCGCAGGCACAAGGGCATGCTGGGTAAGCGATACATCGAACTCTTCCGGAGCACTGCAGCTGAGGTGCAGCAGGTGAGCACCCAAGGATCCCCATCCCACAGTGTGCTGCTTCCCCAGGGTGTACCTTTACTCCTCCATGCCCCTGCCCCACTTGATGCGACGTGCCTGTGGCCTTCCTTACTAGGTCCTGAACCGTTATGCATCCAGCCCACTCCTTCCCACGTTGACTGCTCCGCTGCTGCCCATCCCCTTCCCACTGGCAGCTGGGACTGGAAGGGACTGTGTACGCCTTCGAGGCCTGCCCTACACAGCTACCATTGAAGATATCCTAAGCTTTCTTGGGGAAGCAGCAGCTGACATCCGGCCACAGGGTGTGCATATGGTGCTCAACCAGCAGGTGAGGCTGCTGCTGGGAGGGGGACGCACACAAGTAGGAAGAGGTGTGTCAGGAGTAAGGCACTCTTGTACATGATGGCTTACAAGATGGTGTACACAGGGCCGGCCATCGGGCGATGCCTTCATCCAGATGATGTCAGCAGAGCGTGCCCTAGCTGCTGCTCAGCGTTGCCACAAGAAGGTGATGAAGGAACGCTATGTGGAGGTGGTCCCCTGCTCCACAGAGGAAATGAGCCGTGTGCTGATGGGGGGCACCTTGGGCCGCAGTGGCATGTCCCCCCCACCTTGCAAGCTGCCCTGTGAGTGCCCCAAGGGCAGGAGAAGGAGGCACTTTGGGGGCCAGCCTGTTTTAAGTCCCTACTTTTTATAGCAGGGACTCCTTTCTAGTGGCCCCACCCAGGGGGGTACTGGGCTCTATGACGTATTCTCTACTTGTCTCTAGGTCTCTCACCACCCACCTACGCCACCTTCCAGGCCACACCAACCCTTATTCCCACTGAGACAGCAGCTCTGTATCCCTCTTCAGCACTGTTCCCGGCAGCCAGGGTGCCTGCTGCCCCCACTCCTATTGCTTACTACCCAGGGCCAGCCACTCAACTCTACATGAACTACACAGCCTACTACCCCAGGTACCCCACTGCTATGAGAACCCCACAAACTTACTACCTGTCCTGGTCTGGGGGAGGTTTGTGATCCCTTTCTGGGCCAGATGACCCAAAATCTATTGGAGATTAGACTTGATTCTGAATGACAAGGGAGTAACAGGTGTGGGCTGGCTGAAGCCATCTACAAAATAGAATGAAGATAGCTATAGAGGCAGGGATTTTAGGAAGAAGAACTAAACTAAGCACAAGGCAAAGGCAAAGGAGGAAGGGGCAGGTTTTGGTCTAGATTACAGGTGGGATGTACTACTAAATCGTCGTCTCTCCCACCCTAGCCCCCCAGTCTCTCCCACCACTGTGGGCTACCTCACCACGCCCCCTGCTGCTCTGGCTTCTACTTCCACCTCAGTGTTGTCCCAGCCAGGAGCTCTGGTCCGCATGCAGGGTGTCCCATACACAGCTGGTATGAAGGATCTGCTCAGTGTCTTCCAGGCCTACCAGGTAAGGTTGTATGGCTGGAGGGCTTGAGGGCCTGGCTGAACCTGGATCTCCCTGCCCTAATCCTGTGTTCCTTCTACAGCTAGCTCCTGATGACTATTCTGCTCTGATGCCTGTTGGTGACTCACCTCGCCCTGTGTTACAAGCTCCCAAGGAGTGGGTGTGTTTATAGGTGAGGAAACCAGGAAGAGCTAGCTGATGTTCTCAGCTAACATGCCTCTCCTGCATCCAGAGTGCCTTCAATACGGTGGCTTCTCTCTGGCTTGTCAAAGGTCTCAGAAGTCACCTAGAGAAGACCAAGCCCAGCTCCACCCCCCCACTTATTTCTTTGCCTATTCACCCCAAAGATGATGGCTACCCTGTATGCAGGGCTGGGGGTGGAATGGGTACCCTGCTCCCAATAGTGTGATTGGGTTGAGTGGTACCTTGAGAGCCTGATTTGTCATTCCTAAACCTATGCCCTCAGATACCGTGGGGCTAATAGGTTGACTGCAGGCTTGCTTTTCTTTTTAAAAGGTAAACCCCAGTGCCCTCAATGTATGACTCCTGGGAGAATCAAGGGTCCATCTGAGCCTCTGAGTAGAGATCCCAAGGCTCTATTCCTCCTGCCTCTCCTGTGGGGGGTAGGGAGGCAGAGAGAGCCAATTCCTGCCCTCAGGATATTTGGACCTCAGAGACCACGTTGTGCCAGGGTGGTTCCGCCTGAAGTTGCTGGCCTCTAGCCAGGCACAAAGAACATCTGATGCCAAAAGCAGAAGTTATTTTGGACTGCACTGCAGTATCCCAAGAGAACATTAGGGGGCAGGAGGCCATCACACAAAAACTCAGGCTTAAATTTTAAAGGGGACTTGAATCCAACTTTTCTTTTTTTTTCCATGCTGGAGGTTGCACCCAGGGGCATTCTACCTCTGAGCTACACCCCCAGCTCTATCTTATATTTTATTTTGAAGCAGGGTCTCACTAAGTTGCAGAGAGCCTAAGTTGCTGAGGCTGGCTGTGAACCTGCGATCTTCTTGTCTCAGCCTCCCATACTGGGAATATAAGCTTGCACCACTATGCCCAGCTCTGATTCCAACTTTTCTTGCAACATCTTGGAAAGGCCATCTGTCTGGAAGCCAACAAACACCACGAAATGCCCTTTGCACCTATTAAAGGGTGAAACTGAAGCCTCAAAAGGAATTTGGAAGTCTGTCTTCTCTGTAAAATGAACGAAGTTTCCTGACCAAGTGGATTTTTTTTTTTTCTCTTTTGTGGTACTGGGGATTGAACTCAGGGACATTCTATCTCTGAGCTATACCCCCAGCCCTTTTTATTTTTTAAATTTTGAAACAGGTTCTCAATAAGTTGCTGAGACTGGCTTCAAACATGGGATCCTCCTGTCTCAAGCCTTCCAAGTACTGGGATTACAGGCATGAGCCACAACACCTGGCTCCAAATGAACATTTTAAAAGCCGCAGTGCCCTTAGTTTTTGCCCCAGAGTAAAGGGCTCTCTAGAGAAAAACTCAAGGTAGATTTCAAAGAGATTGTGGATCCGTCACTGTTTATTACTTCAACACTATAACTAAGGAGGAGCCTGAATTGTTGGCTCTTCTTCCCTTTGTATTTGTGTAAGGAGCACTGCACTCCTATTAAAGGTCTTAAAATATAAAATATACAAGGAAACACAATCCCAAGTGCTGTAAACATAACTGAGAACCAGTTTCTTTACTAAACATCCACATTACAAAATACAAGGTTTCAACCTGAGCCCATCTGAGCCTTAAAGATGACCAGACATCTGTTCTGAATATCACAAACAGTCTTTACAGCCAGGACCAGCAAAGGTCTGGTAATAGTAGCCAGCCCTGAGAGGGGGTGGGTTGTACCCTGGGCAGCAGCACCGCATGTGAACCTAAAACATCTGTTCCTTTTTAAACTGTTTTCAGCGATGTTTCTCTGTTCATCTCCACTAAGCAGAAGAGTGCTTGTTCCAATTCCTCAATCCAAGATCTAGCACAAATTTAAGAAGTGGTGCATGCCCAGGTGCAGTTGCTCAGTGTTGCTACTAGAAATCAATTTGCATAGTCCAATGGATGTGTGCTTTAACAACACTAAGTTCCACAAAAATTTAAGTCTTTATCTACAAAGGCAAAAAATATTGACTCTTACACAAAAGTTTTTTTTTTTTTTACAAAGCGGATATAAAACTGCTTACATAGTATACAAAGCTCTATTTTAAAATTTAACTTTTATTTTAAATAGGAAAGCATTTCTAGTGCTACAGGCATCAAGGTATTTAAAAGGCATCAAAATTTGGTGCATAGCAACTCTGGATCATAGAGGTTTTTATTCTTGAGGGCAGCAAAGTAGCCCCCAAAGGGTCTTGCAAGGACCCCATGTGAGGCAGCTACCCCAGGGCAAGAGGGTGGAAACAAGTCTGGCCATGTCTCTGGAACTTCACCTGAGAGGCCAACCCCTTGCCCCTTCAAAGGAAGCTTTGGGCTTCCAACCACAGGCCCTGAAGTAAATCTCACTATCCACACCAATTCACTTTCAAAGAGAATTTGAAAAGTCCAGCTCCAAGAGGGGCCAGAGCAATTTGCCAAAGGCTAGACACTGTTCTCTAACTAGTTTTAGGGGAGAAATCTAAAAGATGTTTTAAAAGCAAAAACAAAAACAAAAAACCTTCCTCATCCTGGGTCAATAGCTCCTATCCTGCAGACTATAGGTGGTGGACAACAGGCCAGCCCCTTGCTCAGGCCTGACATGGCATCTAGTCCTGGCATCTAGGGCCTACAATCCCCTATAATAAGAGCATTAAGTCTTCATCCAGCCCAGTACACTCTCACGTGTAGGCACTCAAAAAATTTGCTTCCTGAATAAGTGAAAGTACGTTATTTCATTTAAAAACATACTGCAAACTTCAAGGGTTTCAAAATAGGCCCAGAATCAAATCCCATTGGAGGGAGAAGTAAGGGCAGGGTTTGAAAAAAGTACCCACCTAGGGTACCTCCTTTGGTAGACAGCAGGCTGCAGTTTCTGCTGGCCCTTGCCCTGGATACCAGTCTCACCAGCAGCAGCACCGGGGTGTCTTTGGTGTGGAGGGTCAGGTCTATGATGGAACCTCATTTTTGGATGTACCTCAAAGCCTTTTGGAAAAAAGGCTGATTTTTAGGTCATACAGATAAGACATGGTAAGCCAGAATCACTTCAGGCTGTAAACAGTGGGGAATAAACCTTTCATGCCAGTGTGAATCTTAAAGCCTCCCATCTGGAGTCCTGTATTTTCTCTTCCCATCCTGATGCATAGTTCATTTGTGCTTAATTCCTGACAAGCTGGCCTGACCTCTTAGAGAACAGTTAGAACTGCAAAGCTGCCCGAGCCATCAGAAGAAGACTGGCTTCAAAGGTTACAGAACAACCAAAGGCAGGAGCTCTCAGAGAAGGTTGTGTGGCGAGAAGACACAAATGGAAAGAACAATCCACAGCCTACAAGTTTTTAGGATGGCAGGAAATAAAAGCTACCAAGCTAAAATCCCACCTTTCAAAGTCACCTTATAAATAGCCATCTTACCCATGGTCCTGAGGGGGAAAAAAAGCTTGTTTCAACATGGAGTCAGTATGGAGAGACTGCAGGAAGATTACCTAGAAAGTTACAAAAGGCTATGCTCTGGAATGTCTTTATATTCCAACATTTCAATGATGGAATGGTCTTTTCTCATTTTATCTAACAGTTTACTTTTATAAAGAGTATGAGCTACATTTGGCTTTATTTCCTATGAATCTAAGAAAGGCTTTAGGACACATGCTGAGTTTCTGAGGCATAGGTGTGGGCTTAGGATAATTTTTGTTTCTTTGCCTCTAGAAGGTCTTATCAAAAGTCTCTATTTTAAAAATATGGAAACTAAAGGGCCCTTTCAAATGACCAGAAAGCAATACAAATCACCAATCCTAGCTATGCATCAAGGTTACCTGCAAAAGCAGCACCTCTGAAATGGAGAGTCTACTGCATTCACACTCAAAGCACCCATCATATAAAAGTATCCTATTTAAATATAAAAAACGCAAAGCTCTTTTTCCCACAGCTCAAACAGTCTATGCTGCTCCTGTTCTTTTACAAAATCTACCCAAGGCCTGAGGTGGAGGAATGCAGTTTTCCCCACAAATGTTGAATCCAACTCCTGGCACTGATCCTGAAGGCTGAAGAGTTGGAAACTCAAGGTCCAAGAGAGAAACATGCTGAGAAGTTGGTGGTGGATACAAGGCTGCAGTTAGAGCCCATCAGATCTTCCTAAATCCAGGGACTCAGGACTCAGGAGGGGAACCTCTCTGCTCACTGCTGGGCCTTGGGAAACAGAAATCTGGGACATGTCTCTCCCAATTATCTCATTCACTGAAAAAGAAGAAAAGGAAGAGTGATTAGTGACCTCTGAGTGACACCATATGATGCTTTACTCTAAGCTCTCCCTAGCTGCTTCCACTTCCCTGGCTTTCAGTAAAGGTAACGGTAGCACTTGAAGCTTGCTCCCAAGCTGAGAAGCATTAAAGACCAAAACATCAGTCCCCAAGAAACTCCAGACCCTTCTATTTCTCTCTGTCTAGGCTGGGAAAGGGAATGCCTGAGAGAAAAGAAAACACTTATCCTCACTTCAAAGGCTCATGCTCTAGAGCAGAGAACAGGGTATTTTTATTTATTTTTTTATTTTTATTTTTTTTTCGGTACTGGGGATTGAACTCAGGAGCATTCTACCTCCAAGCTATACCCCCAGCCCTATTTTTTATTCTTTATTTTGAAACCGAGTCTCAGTAAGTTACAGAGTGCCTCACTAGGTAGCTGAGGCTGGCCTTGAACCCAGATCCTCCGGTTTCAGCCTCCCGAATGCTGGGATTACAAGCGTGCGCCACCACGCCCGGCTAGAGAACAGGGTATTTTTGAAATAAATGTTCACCTTAATTTAACTTTTCCCTAATTTCAATCCCTCTGGGAAAGTTTTCCTTTTCTGATTCTCACAGGGCCATGTATGATACAAAGTGAATGAAAATAAATGATTTGGCCAGAGCAAACCACAGAGATGTAGGGGTTGTTTTGTTAGCCTATCCTGACACAAACACCCTTTATTATGTGGGGACATTTGTATTGTTTGTGATCCCCTTCTGACTGTAGGCTGTTTCCTGTTGGTTTCTCTGATGTGCCACTTACCTCAGGGAACACAGGGCAAAGAATTTGCATTATGTTTTTTCCCTCCCAGTACTGGGGATTGAACCCAGGGGCATTCTATCTCTGAGCTACAACCCCAGCCCTCTTTTATTTTTTTTTTTTTATTTTTTTTTTTTTGCGGTACCAGGGATTGAACTCAGGGGCATTTTACCTCTGAGCTATCCCCCCAGTCCTATTTTTTATTCTTTATTTTGAAACCGAGTCTCACTAAGTTGCGGAGTGCCTCACTAGGTAGCTGAGGCTGGCCGCGAACCTGGATCCTCCGGTCTCAGCCTCCCGAATGCTGGGATTACAAGCGTGCGCCACCACGCCCGGCTTCCCAGCCCTCTTTTAAAAAATTCTTTATTTTGAAACAGGGTTTCACTAAGTTGCGAAGGGCCTCATTAAGCAAGTAGCTGAGGCTGGCTGTGAACCTGTGATCCTCCAGTTTCAGCCTCCCAGGTACTGGGACTACAAGCATGCACCACCACGCCTAGCTAAGAATTTGCATCATGTGTGTACACACGTGCATGGGCGCACACAAGCTACATTCCCAGCCCCCCTTTTTTTGTTTTGTTTTGAAATAGGGTCTTGGTAAGTTAGCACATGCTGACCTTGCACCCTAGCCTCGAACCTGTGATCCTCCTGTCTCAGCCTCTCAAGTACTGGGATTACAGGCCTGGGCCACTGCACAGGCTAAGAATTTACATTTTAAAGAACCAATAAGCGAGGTATGGTAGCTCACTCCTGTAATCTCAGTACTTGGGAGTCTGAGAAAGGAGGATCAAAGGTTTGAGGCCAGTCTCAGCAATTTATAGAGAGACTCTATTTCAAAATAAAAAATGAAAAGGAGCCGAGCATGGTGGTGCACACTTGTAATCCCAGTACTTCGGAGGCTGAGACGGGAGGATCACAGGTTCAAAGCCAGCCTTGGAAACTTAGTGATGCTCTCAGCAGCCTGGTGAGACCCTGTTTCCAGATATAAAATCAGGCTGGGGGTGTAGCTTGGAGGCAGAATGCCTCTGGGTTCAATCCCCAGTACCAAAAAAGAAAAGAAAAGGGCTAAAGGGCTGAGAGAATAGCTCAGAGATAGAATGCCCCTAGGCTCAATCCCCAATATTAAAAAAAAAAAAAGAAAAGAAACCCCAAATTCCCCAGTAACAATCTTTGCTTCTCACACCTTTTCATTTATTTCTTCCTGTTCAACTAAAAATTCTACACTAATTCCATACCTAGACAAGTAAGAGAAAAAAATATATATATCCACATAATTTTTTTTTTCTTTTGTGGTGCTGGGGATTGAACCCAGAGTCATTCTACCTCCAAGCCATATCCCCAGCCATATTTTATTTTTATTTTGGAAACAGTGTCTTGCTAAATTGCTGAGAGCCTTGCTACTTGCTGAGGCTGTACTCAAACTTGAGATACTCTTGTTTCAGCTTCCCAAGTACTGGGATTACAGGAACGTGCCCCTAGGCCTAGCTAGCCAAATAATCTTTTTTTTTTTTTTTTTTTTTTTTCAGTACTGGGGATTCAACTCAGGGACATTCTACCTCCGGGCTATACCCCAGCCCTATTTTTTATTCTTTATTTTGAAACAGAGTCTCACCAAGTTGCAGAGTGCCTCAGTAGGTAGCTGAGGCTGGCCGCGAACCCGGATCCTCTGAACTGGATCCTCCGGTCTCAGCCTCTCAAATGCTGGTATTACAAGCCTGTGTGCCACCACACCCAGCACCAAATAATCTTGATAGCAACACTTGAATGTAATTCTTATCTCATTTTACTTAGGAGTTAACTGAGGCTTTGACAGCTCACACAATTTGCCTATGTTTACATACTTAGTGAATAGTGGAATCAGTCTTAAAAGATCTGTCAGAGCCGGGCATGGTGGCACATGCTTGTAATCCCAGCATTTGGGAGGCTGAGACAGGAGGATCCAGGTTCACGGCCAGCCTCAGCTACCTAGTGAGGCGCTCCGCAACTTAGTGAGAACTAGTTTCAAAATAAAGAATAAAAAATAGGGGGTGTAGCTCGGAGGTAGAATGCCCCTGAGTTCAATTTCCAGTACTGAAAAAAAAAAAAAAAAAATCTGTCACATTGTGGCAAGGCTAAAACTAGCAAGGCAGGGAAATGGCTTCAAAAATGCAAAGGACCTCTGCATATATGGTGAAACTAGGGAAGAGAGAGCAAGTGTAGTGATGGTAAAAAAGAGGAGACAGGAAAGAAAGATTGACTTATCACCACTACAGTTCTAAGAATAGTAGAGACAAAAATGGTGCCATCACAACTAGAAATAAGCTCAGGAGTTTGCAGGGGGTAGATGGTAGGTTAAGTTTGGAACTGGAAGAAAGAATATCCAAGCCAGGCACGGTAGCGCACACTTGTAATCCCAGTACTTGAGAGGCTGACACCGGTGGATCTGGGTTCAAGGCCAGCCTCGGCTACTTAGTGAGGCCCTCCACAACTTAGTGAGACCCTGTTACAAATAAAGAATGAAAAATAAAAAATAGGGCTGGGGGTGTAGCCTAAAGGTAGAATGTCCCTGGGTTCCATTCCCAGTACTGAAAAAAAAAAAAAAGAGGACTGGGGGTGTAGCTCAGAGGTAGAATGCCCCTGGATTCAAACCCCAGTACCGCAAAAAAAAAAAAAAAAAAAGAAAAAAGAAAGAACATCCAAATGGGAAAATCAGTGGGCAAGGGGCTACAATGAATTGTAAGAGCAAGAGAGATTTAGCTACATTTACACTCACTTGAAACATGGACGTATGGAAGAAGTTTTGTACTGATGGATTTAGTTCCACTGAAAACCAGAAGGGTGCCAGGCATAGTGGTGCACGCTTGTAATCCCAGTACTTGGGAGGCTGAGACAGGAGGATCACAGGTTTGTGGCCAGCCTCAGCTACTTAGTGGGACCCTGTTTCAAAATAAAGAATAAAAAATAGGGCTGGAAGCCTGGTGTGGTGGCGCACCCTTGTAATCCCAGCATTTGGGAGGCTGAGACCGGAGGATCTGGGTTCGCGGCCAGCCTCAGCTACCTAGTGATGCTCTCTGCAACTTAGTGAGACCCTGTTTCAAAATAAAGGATTAAAAAAAAAATAGGGCTGGGGGTGTAGCTCGGAGGTAAAATGCCCCTGGGTTCAATCCCCAGTACCGCCAAAAAAAAAAAAAAAAAAAAAAA